>PVKE010014868.1:0-34302 GCA_004027555.1 Craseonycteris thonglongyai
ATTGGCTGAGTTAGAGAGGCGGTCCGAGCAGCCTTGCAGTGATTGGTGCGGGATCGAGTTGGAAAATTCGTTTAGCGGCATATCGAGACGTCTTTCGGGATATACTCGGTGTATAAGACGACCCCCGATTTTTGGTTGACTTTTTTGTTTCAAAAGTCGTCTTATACGCCGGAAAATACGGTACATTTTTTTCAAAATCTGTGACTCAGGAAATTTTTAATTGGACAGTTTAGGTCACGTGCACACCCCTGAACTGGTCACTGTGAACGAGGAAAAACAATATGATAATTGGCCTACCTAGGATCCTATGATTGGAGATAGTTTCACCTAAAACATAGAGTTCTCCAATAGCAAAGGATTGGTTCCCTCAGCAAAATTAACCTAATGATAAGAGTAGGAGATTCAATAAAAACATCATTATTAAAGGAGAATACGCTGGCCTCAGATGCTCTACTTTTTTGTGTATGGCCATTTCAGAAAACCTACTGTGACTCAGAGTTTGCCCAAATAAATATATTTTCTTTTGATAAATTTAATTGGCAACATATACAATATAGTAACTATGCCTAAGTTATTATTCTTTAAACTTTTAGCCATATTAATTATTAAAGCTACAGAGTTAACAATTGTGTATGTATTTTGCCTTCCCACATGCTATCACAGTAAAATATTTCTTGAGAGTCTTCTCTGTCCTAGACTATATGGATATACATAGATTCGTAGGACATAGCTCCCAGAGATCATTAATATCTCCACTAACTCTCAAAGGAAGAATGTGGATAATTTGTGCTGACAGTGGAAGAAAGGCTTCACAGCAATGGGAAGGGTAAGAGAAACAAAGAGCCAACAAGAAAACAAAATAGAATGGCATTTTCAAAGAAACGCAAGTGGCTCTGTTGCTTGACCCAAGGTTGTGAGAGGTAAGATGAGGCAATACTGGTAGGAATTAAATCTTGAGGGGTCTTATATTACCCAAGTAAAAACTGGAATTGTATTTTATTATGATTGGAATACCACTAAAAGAATTTCATAGGTGACCAATATTATTGTGTTCACCTATATGAGAATTCATCTTGGCAACAGCGTGGAGTATTACCTGGGAATAAAAAGAACATCAGTGAGACAATGTGGAGGCAATTTCTAAATTCTAGCTAATGATATCCAAAATAAAGAGGTAGAGGTAGGTTTGGTAAGGTGCAAACAGGTTTATGAGCTCTTTAATAGATACTAGTAGATTCAATAGGACTTGGATGAGAAATAAACTTGGTGGATAAGAAATTAAAAGCAAAAGAGCTTTATCTTGTTGGTGTTTTTGTTTTGTTTTGTTTTTAGTATGTACATATGCATTAGAGCAGTGCATTAATAAAAACAGATTGTACTTGAAGGAAAGTGCTCAGCAAAAAACTGAGTATCATTCAAAGATGTTAAGTTTGGAGTGTGTGAGGCATTTAGGGGTTGAGGTCTTACAGTCAGCTTAAGACATTTGTCTGAAGCATTCTAGAAAAATTTAGGTGTGAAATATCTGCTTGAGGGTCCTCAGTGTGTATGAGTATGAAGCAGGTAAAGCAATGAGAATATTTTTTGCACATGGCTTTCCAGTTTGCCCAGCAACATTTATGGAAGAGGCTTTCTTTTTTCCTCTATATTTTTGGCTCCTTAGTTGAAAATTATCTATTCATATATATGTTGGTTTATTTCTGGTTCTCAGTTCTGCTTCATTGGTCTATGTGTCTGTTTTTCTGCCAATATCATGCTGTTTTGATTTTGATTATTTTTGTTTTGTACTGTAAATTGAAGTCAGGAAGTGTGATACCTCTTTTTAAAAGATTTCTTTGACTAATTGGGGTCTTTTGTGATTCTATGCAAATGTGATAATTTTTGTTCTATTATTTTTTTTAAATGGCATTGGGACTTTGATAGGGATTGCACTAAATTTGTATATTGCTTTGTGTAATATAGCATTTTAATTATGTTGATTCTTTCAATCAATGAATATGGAATATCTTTCCATTTATTTGTGTGTTCATCAATTTTTTTAAATGTCTTATAGTTTTTAGTGTAAAGGTCCTTTACATTCTTTGTTAAACTTATTCCTAGGTGTTGTATTCTTTTTGTTGCAATTGCAAAATAAATGTTTCCTTCATAACAAAACAATGAATTTTTATATATTGACTTTGTATCCTACAAGTTTATTATAATTTATTGTTCCTAATAGTTGTTTTTGTTTTTGTTTTATATAAAGTCTTTAAGGTTTCCTATATAGAGTCAAGTCTGCCACATGCAAAATAATGAAGCTAGATTGCTATTTGTCACCATATACTAAAATCAACTCAAAATGGATTCAAGACGTAAATGTAAGACCTGAAACAATAAATTGCATAGAAGGAGGTATGGGTACTAAAGTTATAGACCTCAGGTTCAGAGAGGATTTTATGAGTTTGACCTCAAAGTCATGGGAAGTAAAAGCAAAAACAAGTAAATGGGACAATATTAAACTAAAAAGCTTCTGCTCAGCAAAATAAACCATTAACAAAACAAAGAGAAGATATTTTCAAACATCACCTCCAATAAGGGACTAATATCTAAAATATATAAAGAATACATAAAAGTAAACAACAACAAAACATTTCAACTAAAAAAAAAAAAGCAGTCAGAGGAACAGATTAGACATTTCTCCCAAGAAGACTCAGAAATAGCCAGCAGATATATTAAAAAAATGCTAAACCTCATCAGCCATTAGGAAATGCAAATCAAAACCACAATGAGATATTAACTCACACCCATTAAAATGGCTGTTACCAACAAAACAAGTAATAACAAGTGTTGGAAAGGTTGTAAAGAAAAAAGGAACTCTCATACACTGCTGGTGGGAATGTAAGTTGGTCTAGCCACTATAGAAAATGGTATGGAGCTTTTTCAAAAAATTAAGAGAATTACTGGATTTTTCTGGATGTCTACCCAAAATATCTGAAAACATTTATCTGTAAAGATATATGTACCATATGTTCATTTCAGCATTGTTAATGGTGACCAAGTAATGGAAACAACCAACATGACCTTCAATAGATGATACAATAAAGAAGATAAAGTACATATCTTAATTACATATTACTCAGCCATAAAAAAATATTAAAAATTGCCATTTGCAATACCATAGATGGATCTTGAGATTATCATGCTAAGTAAAATATGTCAGACAGAAAATTCAAAGACCATATTACTTTACTAATATGTAGGATATAAAACAGAAAGCAACAAACAAATAAGAGAAACAAACAAATAAGCAAACATAAATTATAGACACAGATAACAGTTTAGTGATTACTGGTAAGGAAGTAGGAGGGTGGTATAAAAGGGTAAAGGTTGTCAAATATATGGTGATGAAAGGAGAACTGGATATGGACGTTGAACACAAAATGCCATGTATAAATGATGTTCTATAGAATCATACCCTTGAAACCTATATAATTTTCTAACCAATGTCACTCTAATAAATTCAATAAAAAATAATAAAAAACAATGAGCCTGAAAGATTAATGAGGGAGGGTGTTTTGAAGGAGAAGTAAGCCAATAGGAGATCTTTGAATAATGTTTAATATTTAAGAAAATAAAGATAAGGAGTCAGTCAAGGAGCTGAAGAATAAAAGGTTAGAGAAATGGGAGAAAAACTAGGAGAGACGTATCTGGTGGAAGCTAAAAGAAGAGCAGATTTGAAAAGAACGTGGCCAGCAGTAGAATACTTGTTTACTAAAGAGATACCAAGTAAAATAAGCAATACTATATTTCATAGATGCTGCCATAATCGTCCCCTGTCATTATACAGAGCAGCTTTACATTTGAAATCATGATTTCTTTTGAAAGTAGCACTATTAATTGAATACTTTTTAAAAGATGATTTCTTACTTCTTGGAATCACACAGTATAACTGGCATTTCTTTAGGGATCAAGTCTCATCCTCTGTTTTCACACATCAAAATTCTGAGATGCAGAATATGTCAAGACCTATTCAAGGTCACACAGTTAGCTGAAAATAGTGTCAAGACTAGAATTTCATTATCTTGATTTTAGTTTATCTTTAACAACTTGCCCTCCAAACATAAAACATCGATTTTTTAAAATACATGAACTCTTTTATACCTGGTTTTCTTTTCTTTTTTTTTTCATCCCTCCATTTTTATCAGCTAAGAATCTGTTCTTTCAGACAGTCTTCTCTTTTATTCTCAGTTTGGTTATAGTGACTACCAATCACTTCTCTCTAGCCAACACAGTTGATTCCCTTTGTCCTTCACCTCTACTTGACCCTGAAATCTACACATCAAGAACAATTGTATGATCTTTCCTTTTGGTTTCCACACCTGAATTGCTAAACAAAATGCTGCATTCTGTCAATTGGTTCTCATTTTAATTCCTTTCATCTAAATTTTTCTTGAGTCTACAGTGCTATGAAGAAAGTATTTTCCTATACTTGGCCATTTTTTGCTGTTATTTTTCTATGTGGTTATATCTTCCCTAATTTTTAAGTTCTATTACTAAGCTCTCATTTCCTTAGATCGATAATGCACCTCACCAGTTATTTTGGAGATAGTAAACACTGTTGAGTAGGAACACTTTCAACTGTAAATATAATTATAAGAACACTGATTTATATCCTCCCCTTCCCTTCCATTTTACTGCCCTTTCCACTGTTCAATGTCAGTCTATTTCAACCTCCTTCACTACTTTAAGAGTCTTGCTGAATAAGTCATTGCTCCTCCCTTCTGGAGTGACACATCTCACACTGTACTGGGAATTTTCCCTCAGTTAACCACAAAAATCAAGTTATATTTACAAATAAAAATTAAGTTTCTATAATTTTATTTTAGCTGGAATTTATCACTCTTCCCTTCCTCTCTTCCTCCTCCTGTTGTCTTTTTCTTTTTCTTCTTAACACAAACCCTTCTAAAAGAAGTCTATTCTCATTGTTTCAACTTTCTAACTTTTAAACAACTCCTCAGTTCATTGAAATCCACTACAAATGATTATTACTTCCAATGTTAAGTCCAAGTTGACACTTATTAACAAATGGTGACTTGACAACGTAATTTGGACCTCTGGTCATCAGATAATACTTTGACAGCAATAAAGTCAGTCAGAATCAATGGCTCTTAACTGCTCATTAAATTTATGTGGGACGTTAAAAATATTTACTGTTGTAGTCTCTAAGACCAATTAAATCACAATCTCTTTTGGGTGGAATCCAAGCCTTAGGTTTTGGAAAATCTCTCCACACCTTTATAATAAGCACTAAAGGTGGGAATCTTGAGATCTAAATATTACCACAATAAAGTGGAGAGAAAAACTACAACTAGTACTAAACAAAAGATTACATGAGGTTCAATAAATGACACCAACGTAGAAAGTGGATGTAGAATTTGAAAAGGAAAGATGTATATGAAAGTGCACTGGTAATAGTGTTTAGAAGTAAGAAAGAGGAGAATAGTCTATGAAATATTATTTTCTGCCACAAAAATGAGAGGAATTGAAAAAAAGAAATGTCCTCATAGAACCAAATTTCAATCAATGTAGTGTGATAGGAATTTTTTTTTTTTGCCAGAAAGCTTGTTTTTTATTACCACAACATCATGGTTTTTAAATTTCAAGGCACAGACAAAGCATCAGGATGTTAGAAAGAAAAAAATCAAGATTATTAGGGGAAAAGAGAAGTGTTCCAGATGTCTGTCCATCTCTACTGAGCTGGTTTCATGATGGGTCATGTTGCGAGTGGGATCTTTTTATAAAGTTTGAAAATGCAAAACAGATCCTTCACAGTGGAACAGATTTTACAAACAAAGAAAATATTGAATGAAGCCAGTCTGTAATGAAAAGACGATCACATGAACGAAAACCAAGGCACATATAGTGATCAGAGTTGCAGAGGACAATAAGTGATTTATAGTAATGGTATGGTTTTAACCTTTATATTTCTGTGCAATGATAGTTTTGTTGCTTAGATTGCAATCTAGATGTTACTCTAGTAAAGAAGTTTAAAGATATTTATATTTCTTTTTCCATAATGGGAAAGGATAGATACCCAAAGAGGAAGGCAGATTTTTTGAAGAACTCCATGGAGAGTGGTAGGAAAAACAATAAAGGCCATGGTTAACTGACTGTAGAAATATTACAATCTGTAATCAGGAGCAAACCTCATTAAATAACTGACAAATACCTGCTAATAAAAAGTACGTAAGCTAAGGCTTTATAAGAAATTGTTAAATTAGTTTTATAATAATGCAGTTAATGATTTCACTTTATATTGAGATAATTTTTTTTTTTAAGATATATTTTATTGTTTTTGACAGAGGCAGAGAGAAGAGGGAGGGTCCAGAGCAGTCTCCATAGTTGAACTTAATCAGTTTTTGACATGGGTTCATTCCACACAGGTGTGAGGGGGCGGCGGGCAGAACGGGAACTGGGCTGTGGGCCTCTTGCATGGGAGACAAGCCCTCTCGAGCCAGGGACAAAACTGGGGCGGGGGGAGGGGCACTGAACTAGGGGTCTCCTGCATGGGAAGCACGTGCAGTTCAGCACATGGGTCCACATGGGCCAGGGTTGGGATTCAATCCTCGGTCCCCAGGGCTGCAAAGCGAGCGCTTAACCCACTAAGCCATCCCAGCTTCCCAATTTACTCTTTTTTTAAAAATGATTTATTTCCTTGGTTTTGACAGAGACAGAGAGACACAGAGATAAGGGAGAATGCCCAGAACAGTATTTATAGTTGTATGGATTTGTTCCACACAGGTGGGCAGGAACCTCACAGGACAAGAAATGGGTCAGGGACCCCTTGCATAGGAGGTATGACGCCTCGAATGGGGGGGCTGGATCAGGGGCCTCCCGCGTGGGAAGCTCATCCCAGTGAAAACTGAATTGGGGGCCTCCTGTGTGAGAAGCACACCCCAGTTCATACATGGGTCCTCACAGGCCAGTGCCAGGACTCAATTCCCAGTCCCCAGGGCTGCAAAGCAAGTGCTTAACCCTCTTAACCTAGCTTCCCTGGAATAATTTATTCTTATTTAATATTTTTATAATTTTGCATAATCCTGACTTTAAAAACTTTTCAAGATGTCGTTAATAATACTTACTTTTACTGAAGGTCATTACTATCCGATCCTTTCTATCAGAAGGCTATATTCAAATTTGTCTAAATCCTGTTAGTAGCGTGGTTTTCTGACTGTTGCTTTAACAACATTTGTTTTGGAATGAGATATGCTATATCTTACAGCTGTGATTTTGGAAGTGACTAGGAGTGATAGAAATTAATCAACAACAAGTCTCTGAATGAAAATTGTATGTTGGAGACTAAGAAATACAAATTCCTGGAATGGCACAGTATGTAATAATGCCATGAGAATGCTGAAGTATCACTCTCTACTCTTATCTTCTAGGAGACCTCTTGATAGAGTTAGGCTTTTGAGCTGTGCGTTAATAGGTCAGTAATTTTTACTAGGAGTAATATGAGTAAAGAAATGTTAGGTGAAGGCAGAATTAAAAAAAAAAATTAAGATAGTTCCAGTAGTCTGGATTTGTTGGGATAGAGATTCCACAGAGGTGAAGGGAAAGTTAAGGTCAGAAAGTGACTAAACAATGAATTGCAGTGTCACTAAAATAAGGTCAAGGAATTTGAGCTTTCCAGGCAATGAGGAAACTCTGAAAGTTGCTGAGAATTGACTTACCAGAAGCAAAATAGCATTTCAGTACCAGTAATCTGGTATGCATGCGGGTTAGAGGGAAGGCCTCCTTTGGCAGTTTGTTGCAGATATTTAAGTCTGGTGCACTAGTTTTGTGTGTTGGCATGGAGGGCAGGGGGCAGATGTGAAGAAAGTCAAGAAGCCTGAATGAACTGCTCTCAGCAATTCAATGAGGGGACAGGATCATAAAATGAAGTTAAAGGTTACTCCAAGAATTTTATTCTGAAGAAGTTACTGAGACCTAATGCCAAATAAATAAATACGGAGAGGAAAGGTGACACTTAATATAACTGAATTCACCTCTGAAGAGGAGAAAGTAATTTTAGTAATTTATCAAGTACTCAACATATTAAGAGACTTCGCTGAGGTTTCTCGCATCTCTTGTTCCTGCTCCCATTGATTTTACAATTTGGGAAAATTACAGGAACCTCACTGGGTTGTGTATGTGATAGGGACTATTTTTCAATTCTGATACAAACCTTTAGTAAATGATTTTTAAATTGAGATGACTTGACATTGAGCTTTGAATTCAAAAGAATGCACCAGTATAACTTCTCAACTCATTTGAATATTTTATGACATATTCTTAATGCTCATTATATCACAGCCTACTATTTAATATAACTCAAATTTATGTTAAATATCATGAATTAAATACTCATAAAATACCACTAAAGAAACCTTGAATCTCTAAGTTATTCAGTGATTTGTATCCTCCAACTCAAGATAACATGAATACTTTTTACCCACTTAATTTCTCTTAAGATTTTGAAACAATCCAAGTTTCTTAAAATGAAGTAAAATATAGCTGCAACTTGATCTACACTAGTTACTATAGAACTGTATTAAAAATATTGTATTGGCGATTATATTCTGCACCTATGAAACACATTTATTTAATATTTTAAGTGGTTTGACAATCTTACTCTGGGTCGTTGGTCAAGCAGCTTCAGATATTTTTGTGAATTGCCTTCTTTCCCTGCTCTTCTGCTTACCAAATGATTTCCTATAACAATTAATGTTTATGTGTTCATTATAGGATGAAAGTTGTCGGGAGATTGGTTAGTTTTTGGTTTTTTTTTAGTTTGTATTCTTGTTTGTAATATTTATTAACATACCGGGTAAAGTTGTTTTCAGAGGTTACTTGCTAGGTGGTTCTAACATAAGAAAGTCTGAAATTTAATACATTGTCATCATCCTGAATCAGAAAAAATAAAACACACACACACACACACACACACCCGTGAAAGATCAAAGAACAAAAATGAACAATTTTAGACAGATCATACAAGCCCTACTGGGCTACAAATTTAAGTATTTTCTCCTTGGAAGTCAGTATTAATTAAGAAGCCACTAACTCCTTTGACAAATTAAACACCATCTTCTCAGTGTATTAACATAATAAGATGTTTTTCTTCCTCATGTCAAATAGCCAGGTGTCCTTAAGGAGCTTAGAATTCTGTGATATTCTGTTCTTTTTAAGCATGGTCCATTGCGTTACTTGCTAGATGTTTCTGTGTGTGTGTGTGTGTGTGTATGTGTTTAATATTAAAAATAAAGTAAAAAGAGTATAACTGATATAGAGGTGCACTAGAATAGACTCCAAATAAAAGATATACCCATTAATTTGCCTAGATTATCCTCATCTCAGAAGTTTATAATAATAAATGCTTATTTCCCATTCATGGACTATGTTGTCTATTGATCTATCAAGTCATTGATCATTGGGTTTTCTTTGTTCTTTGGATCTAGGTTGAAGCAGCCCCTTATTTGGAACAATGGAGTTTTTCTGGAAAGATATTAAAAACAACAACAGAGGAACCACATTATGACTTTTGAAATAATGTATGTCATTTTTGCTCACATTTTCTTGGTCAAACACGTTGTTTGGTCAAGCCCAATGTCATCAGGAGAAAAAGGTATGCATATTCTTTTTATAGGACAAGGAAGCAAATACATTGGCACCATCATATAACTTTACTACAATCAATTCAACTAAGATATTGTGTTTTGTTCTTGCATTTTGTTGTTTTTTAGTTCAGTTAATTAATTTATTTTTGTTATCAGTAGTTGCAGGTGTACAAAAGAAGATTGTGATTAGACAATTACACAACTCACAGTTATAGCGCATTTGATGTTATACATCACTATTACAGTACCATTAATTATATTTCCTATGCTGTACTTTACAGCCCATGACTATACACTTTTTAAAATTATAGTTGACATTTAATATTATTTTATATTAGTTTCAGGTATAGTATTGTGGTTAGTCACTCATATAATTTATGAAGTGATTACCCTGATAAGTTTAGTACCCATCTGACACTATTCATAGTTTTTACAATATTATTGACTTTGTTACCCATATTGCACTTCACATCCATGTGACTATTTTATAAGTACTTCTTAATTCCTTCACCTTTTTTACCCAGCCCCCTAACCCCCTCCCATCTTGCAGCCATCAGTTTATTCTCTGTATGAGTTTATTTATGTTTTGTTTGTTAATTTATTCTGTTCTTTAGATTCCACATACAAGTGAGATCATGTGGTATTTGTCTTTCTGAGTATAGTTTATTTCACTTAGCATAATTTCTAGGTTCATCCATGTTGTTGCAAAGGGTAAGATTTTGTTATTTTTAATGGCAGAATAATATTGCATTTAATATATGCACCACAGTTTTCCCCATGATCTATTAACGGGCATTTTGGTTTTGTACATATCTTGGCTATTATGAATAGTGCTGCAGTAAACATAGGGGTACATATATCTTCTTAAATTTGTGTTTTGGATTTTTTTGGATGAATACCCAGGAGTGGAATTGCTGGGTCATTAGGTAGTTCTAGTTTTAATTTTTGAAGAACTTCCATACTATTTTTTTTTAATCATGGCTGCACCAATTTACGATTCTACCGACAATCTCAAGTTGCAAAAAAGGTTTCCTTTTCTCCACATTCTCACCAACACTTGTTGTTTGTTGATATATTGATAATAACTGTTCTGGCAATTGTGATACGATCTCATTGTGGCTTTTCACTTGTGTTTTACTGATGATTAATGATGTTGAGTATCTTTTCATATGTCTATTGGCCATCTTCAGGTCTTTGGCTCATTTTTTAATTGGGTTGTTTGGTTTTTTGGTGCTTAATTGTATGAATTCTTTTTAAATACATTTTGGATGGTTAACCCCTTATTGAATGTATCATTGGCAAATATTTTCTCCCATTTTGGAGGATGTCTATTTGTTAAACTATGCTATTTAAACACATACAACTCTACACACTTTTTGTATTATTTAATGTTATATATACATTTAGTGTGTGTGTGTGTGTGTGTGTGTATGTGTATATATATATATATATACATGTGTGTGTGTGTGTGTATATATATATATATATATATATATATATATATATATATATATACTAAAGAAGAGTTTATCTTTTTCCCATAACAAAATTTTACGCTGTCTTTTTTATATTATGAAAATCCCAGCAGTCTTACAATGATCTTCGTTTTTTAAAATTTTTGAATAGTGATAATGGAGTCCATTTCAAATCTATAATTTTCAGAGTTTTGTCACCATGTAGCAAAAATAAAATAAAATAAAATATAACTTTATATAAAAACAATACTATTTGGGAACAAATCTAAAAATATTGTATTTAACACTTTTATTGATTTTGGTATTTGGGGAAACATAAAAATCTGTGACATGTTTTTTTTCTCATTGAAGAACTGTTTTTGTCTATGCTTTCAGAACCTGGTAACACCAGGTCATCAGAACCTGGTGTCAGGCTACACATTGTACTCACTTTTAAGAAGATGTCTCAGCCCCTTTTTCACAAAGAGAACAAGAAGTTCTCTATTGCCCTTCTGCCCCTCACAAATCATCCTTTCTCCATATTTTACTATCGAGTTCTATAACAATCCATGTGTCCTTGCCCTCCAAATGTCATTGTATTAGTAGTTTAACCATCCCTCCCATTTATCTGCAGCTTTCCCCTTTTATGATGATTATGTCAATGACACTGTAATCCTGAAAGGAAGAATAAACCTTTCCCTTGAAGCTCTGTATCAGTAAATATTTTGGGCTCTGTGAACCATATGGTTTCTGTCGTTCCATTTGGTTGTGCCATCATAGAGAAAACAACCATGGCAACACATCAATGAATGTGCATGCATATTTCTAATAAACCTCCATTCACAGAAATAGGTAGATGAATGGGCCATAGTTTGTTGACTTCCTCTCTATATTCATCCAGTTTCTCTATTAAACCATTTCCTTTTGTGTTTTCAATCAACCTTAGAAAAGTGATTGTAATTCTCATGACTTCCAAGTTCTCATCTCTGTTTTAAGTTCCAAACTTCTACAATCTGAAAGTGGCTTTCTACTTGATTAATGGCAGGAATAGACTTTAGTTTGGCTCTTGCCATTTTTTACTTCTCCTGTATGGATTCTGTGAAAACACATATATTCAGTGCTTCTCCAGATCATGATTTATCTTCTCAGTATCTTTGATGTAAAAATGGCTTAAACTGTAGGTGGCTAAAAATACAACACTGACTAAAATGAACAAATAAGATTGTTTTTTTACCAGTCTAGAAATCTGGAATTAAGAAAATCAGGGCTGGTGCAGCTATTTGATGTTTGTCAGAAACCTAGGTACTTTCTATTTTTCTTTCCTATCTTCTTATCATTTTGGTGCTTGTTCTCATGTTTATTGCCCTTTGGCAACCCTATAAGACTAATACTCTTTGGACAGGTGTGGTGTTTATATCCAAGAGAGAGAGGAAGAGACAGATCAGTAAAAGCCCCTAATGTTTTCTTTTATCAGTAAAGGAAAAATGTTTCTAAGAACCCCTCTGATAGATTTTCCTTAGATATTATTGGCCTAAATTATGACAGGCCTGAATTTTGACACTCCTAGGATAAAGAGTATCTGTGAAGGTTAGTATTTGTATCCAGGCACAAGCAAAGTTTTCAAAATTTGTTTTTCATTAATAAGAAAGAATAATTAATGAATGTTGGTTAAAAATTGTCACAGTAACCTATGCAGGGTATTTTTCCTTTGATAACTTCATAAGTGTTTATGTTCTACAGATTTGTCCATTGGCCCCTCATGCTCTCAATCTGCATGCTATTCCTGAGCAGTCTCATATACTATCATAGTTTGAAGCATAAAAAATATTGTCTGATGCACTCATTTTTCTGGATGATATTTTGGTTTCCTATATCTATATTCTACATGATTTCTCCTTTTAGTTTTAATACATGATTTTCAATCAGAAGACATCTAAATTTAATGCCTTCTCTTTAACATACTATTCCTCATGTCCGTAGCTTGATTGTAACACTATAAAACCAATCAACCAAGAAACTCAGCTTTCACCCACTTCAACTTCTACACTGCCAATTCTCATTCATAAAGTCTCTTAACCTCCCTTGAGACTATTACCATTTTTTTTATCCCCATTGTCATTCTCATGATTATTTTCTTGGTTAAAACCTATATCATGTTTCTTTGTCTATTGAAAAATACATTCTTACCTGGTTGTCTTGCTTTTTATTAATACTACCATCAGAATAATTCTTCGAAAGTACATATTATTTCCTAGCTTATAGCCTTGCAATGGCTTATTATAATTAAAGCAGGTAACTCAAACCATCCCCAAATTATCTTTCTTTATTCCACTATAATGCTAATGACTTTCAAATCCTTTTCTCCTTCCAGACTATTATTAAAACTGTATTTAGTTTACTGGACATATTTCTCTGATCTATGAGATATTTCAAACAACAAAACTGAACTCATTACTGTCAAACGTCCCCCAAGTCTACTTTCTGTCTTCAGTTTCCTGTTTTAATAGAGGCTTCACAAACCACTCGATTTCTCACAAAAGTTACCTAGTAGTCTTCTTTTATTTTTCCTTCTGCTTCAACACCGACTACCACCCACTTCATTTCTAACCAGTCACAGAATGCTATTGATTCAATCCCTTTAATACCTCTCAAATGTGCTTACTGTACTGTACCACAGCCTTATTCTGTGTCACTGAAATTACTTGCTTGAAATATAATCAAATTGTTTCAATATTTTCCATTTAAAAAATCCATCTAGAGGTTTTCTTTTTTCAAAATGAAACTGATATCATACCATTCACTTGTCCAAATAACTCAAAGTCTTGCCCTCCAAATATAGTTTAAACTTTTTACCATAGTGTATGAAGTTCTTGCAGACTTGGTCTCACATGTATCTTTACAAATAGTGTTCCAAGTACTCCCATCTGTCATCTGCCCATATCAACTACCCTTAGTGCTTACCATAGTGTGGATACTCAGCATATTCATCTCCATTGTTTCCTATATTATTCTATGATAACTTTCACTCTAAACTGTAATTGGAAGATGCTTATCCAAATCTCCCACTTCTCCACAATCTATGATGACCATTAACGTTTCCCTCAGTTCTACCTTCTCTTTTTTTTTTTTTAAAAAACAAATATATTCTCTCTCTAAGTAAATGGCTCATCATGATGTTTCCTGTGCTCATTTCTCTAGTCTCCTTCCTCATCTTTGCAGGGTACTCACTGACATTTTCTCTCCCTTGAAGGGCATACTCATTCTACACTCTCAGGTCTTTATATATTGTACTGTCATTGCCAGGGAACTTCTGCTTTTTGGACTGCTTAGGAAATTGTCACCTCACAAAAAAAAAAAATCCATCCACCATGTCTGCATGACAGTTTTAGGGTTACTCTATGGTTTTGCTGTCACACTTTTCCTATTTGCCTTAAAAACCACATTTCAAATACAGGGTGCACTTTCAATCTGGATTCTTGAATAGAAAGGCATAAGTAGCAAAACCATAGCCAATTTGCAGCATAAACAAAAAATGAATGAAGAATAAATAATTGTTGCAATCCTCTGAAATTTAGGGATTATTTATTATTGTACCCTAACCTAGAAAACTGACTAAAAATGATAATATAATAATAAAACAGAAAAATCTGAGTTTAAATTTCAAATTTAAATTTAATTTTCACTTAGTCTCTTAGCCTTTTATCAATGAGTAAGCTACTGGAAACAGTAGCTTACTTCCCTGGGAAGTGGGGAGAAATAAGAAAATTCAAGTATCTCTACCGACTTCTTAAATATTGAATAAAATATTAGCCTTAATTTTCTTTCTTAATGATTCTTATTAGCTTCAATAATGCAAAGTCTCTTCAATTAAAATAAAAAACTTAAAGTCACACCAAATCCTACTCATCATTTTATCTACTATGTCCCTATTGCTTATCAATTATTTTTAACAAGATTTACAAATAGTTTTTTTCTCTTCCTTTCCATTTCATCAGCTCCTATGGATCATACCATATTCTAAGAAATATTTCCATTTTTGGCTTCAACAGCCACTATTTCATCTTTTTTTTTCTGCTTCTGTTCCAGATTAATCACTATCTGTAAATGTTGTTACTTCTCAAACTAATATTTTAAAAAATGAATATTTAACATTGCCACTAGTAGTTCTCAAAATATACCTGAAACTTTATATCTCCAAGACAAATTACATGAATTTTCCCCCACAGATAACATCTATCGCTAAGAATTAGTTTATGCTTTAGGATTTTGAGATTCATTCATGTTATGCCAGATGTTTGCTCTTTTTTATTGTTGAGCAATAATTCATTTTCTGACCATGCCCATTTTGGGGTATAATTGATAAACTTCTACTGAGATTCATGTATAGTTTTTTGTGTGCACACATTTTAATTGCTCTTGGAGAAATACTTAGCAGTAAAATTTCTGGGTTTGTGACATATTTTGTAAATTACAAAATGCAATCTTTCTCTAAGTGGCTATTGTCAAGTTCTGGGTTTTATACTACTTACAAATTAGTAAATCAATATACTAATACTTTATGGATACAGGTTTAAGACAGAAGACTCCTGAGTAAGAGAAAAAAAACCACAAAACTTTATTATCCACAATACAGCAGGCAGCATGAACACCATTTTTATGTTGATTTCTCTTTTTCCCAAATCCCACAAAGGTGACACAGAGGGCCCAGGTGGCTAGCAGGCCATTACAGTCACTTGGGGAACCCTCTATTTTAGATTAAACAGTAAAAAACTTTTATTTAGTCCTGGATGAAATTAAAGTATTTCCTCATTTCTTCAAGTTACTTGTTGTGAACATTATTCTTGGCATGCTCAGAAATTATGTAGCAGTAGGAGACAACTGTAGAGGACTACTTCCAACCATTTTATAATTTTCACTTCCATTAGCAATGTAAGAAAACTGAGTCATTCTGGTAGGTAGGTATTAATTCATATTTTCTTGCTGAATAATGATATTTAACATTTTTATGTGCTTATTGGCCATATCTCTTATTTTGCAGTATGTTTTGTTCAATAATTACTTTTTATTATTAAATTGTTTATGCTTTCATATTATTGAGTTTTAAGTGTTCTTTATATATTGTTGATATAAGTCCTTTATAATATATATGTAGTGCAAATATTTTTTCTCTCAGTTTGGGGCTTATCAACTTCCTATATATATATATATATATATATATATATATATATATATATATATTTAATTTTTGACGAGAGAGAGAGAGAGAGATACAGAGACACAGAGAGAACTGAACTGGGGGAGCTCCCAGTTCAGCATATGGTTCCGCACAGGCCGGGGCCGGGATTCGATCCCTGGTCCCCGGCACTGCAAAGTGAGCGCTTAACCCACTGAGCCATCCCGGCTTCCCCACTTATCAACTTCTTAATGTTCTCTTTTGAAGAGCAGGATTTTCATCTTGGTGAAGTATATTTTTAAAATTTTTTAAGCTTAATACTTGCCTAGAACAAGAGTCTAACAATTCTCTTCTACATTCTCTTTCAGAAGTTTTATAATATATTTATATTTTTATATATGTTTAATTTTGAACATTTTAGAATGCTATGAGATAGGATTGGAGTCCATATTTTCCATGTGTATATCAACTTGTTCTACAACCATTTATTAAAAAGAAAAAAAACCTGTTTTTTTTTTCACTATTTTTCTATTGAACTATTTGCATTAAATGCTGATTCTGTAGAAACTCAAGTAACAATATTTGTATATTTTTATTTTTGGAATCTCTATTCTCTTGAATAGATGGGTATGTCTATCTTCACGCTACTGTAACAATGTGTTAATAGGTTTAAAAATCAGTATTCTAGCTGGGTAGTATTTGATAGGTTACAATACACTGCATTTATTATTATTACTACTAATTATAATAATTATTAATGGTGGTTTATAGCAGAAGGGCTAATATTATAGCAGCTACTTTGCCATAGCTAAGGGTACTATTTTATGTTCACTGAGTTTGATAATATTTTTCTTCCTTGGGAAATTAAAGATTGCCACAAATTCCTTTCATTGAAATATAGAAACTATTCCCCTCATTTTGAATATGGGCTTATTTTAGTGACCTCCTATTCAACCAAATGTGGGGAAAAATATGTTCTGGGACTTGCAAGACTAGGTTATAATAAACCTTAGAGATCCTTTCTATCTCTGAAGGAGCACTTTCTCTCTGTAAGAACTGACATGCCACCTAAGAATTCCAAAAAAAAAACAACATCGCCATTCTGGGAAGGGACCTGCTAGTGTTCTGATTTATAGTTCCATCCTAGCCCATAATTTCAGCTAGCCCACTAAGATGTCAGATATGTGAGAAGCCCTCTTAAATGTTCCAGGCCAGTTTGTGTGCCAACTGACTATTAAAGTTACTTCCAGCAGTGCCATGAGGGTTGGAGGAATCTGTGGATAAGTACATCTCTGCTAACTAGCTGTTATCAGCTCTCAGGTAGAAGTTAGTCTCATGTATCAAATTTTAGTGGAAGTTATCAATGTCTCTTGCTGGGAGTTTAATATGACAGTGCCCAGGTTCCAACCAGAGTTCCTCAACATACTCCAAAAGAGCAATGACTTTGAAGTAATTCAACCCAGGGTACAAATTCAGGGATTTGCATTTGAAATCCATAAAACACTGGATTTGTCAAAATTCCTGACACTCTTATCTTCTCATCTCTGTATGCAGGAAAAAATGACAACCAAGGAATATTCAGTTTTGCTACCTAAAAGCTGCATTTATGTAACTTAACTTTCAGTGTTACTTGTCATTTATAGAATAATGGTAGTATCACCTGCCCATGGTAGGATTGAGGGATTGTGAGAATTCAGTAAAACCATCATGTGAAAAATTTAATCTCAGGCAGTGAGCATTTGGTTAATAAATGTTAGGTATCATTGATATGAGTATGAGATGAGAAAAGGCATGTATCAAATAAAAACATGTATGAAGGTGTGTATCACATCAAAGAGTGAAATTAATTTCAGATTCCTCCTTCTTTCCTTTCTAGGATACATTGAACACATGGAAAACAAATTTCCACAGAGACTCAAGAAGAACATGGTTCATTAGCTCTTGTACAAGTTAAAGTCTAATTATGACCCGAGTTATACTTGTTTTACAAAATGTAAAAAAATATAAATAAAAAAAAATAATTGCAATGATGATTAGTTATTTAGTAAAAATAAATTGTAGAGATTTCAAACTCTTTCAAAAAGTGACCCATAAGTTTCAACTAAAAAAAAAAAAAAAAATTAGCATTACCTTGTTTTGTTTCCATATTAGAAAAAGGCTATAATTTGATCATAGAATAAACCATTAACTCTGTGGTATGTGAAAGTGCTATCATACTTTTAAGACTTATGCATTCCGTTATGACATAGAGATAGACTAAAGGCACCATTTTATCAAAGATTTTATGAAGAAAAACTGAGCAAGGGTTTATAATAAAGCCAAACACGGAATATGAGTTTTCCTACAAAGAACTTTGTTGAAGTGGTCTCATTTGGAAATGCACGTTTATTTGGCTGTATTTGCAAATCATAATGTTTAATACCTAAAAATAATATGAAGTGTAGAAATGCTTTACTATGCAGGAACTTTTTTTATTCATTTTGCTGAGCTTCAGGAAATGTAGCTTAGTAGCTAGCTACCTTGCACAGAAAATCCATGCTCGAGCATGTACGAATTTAGTAGTCTGCCATGTACAGCAATTTTGATCCTGCTACATATAATTTACATTTACTGCATTCAGCCAATTACACCCCTGTTATCAATGTGCAGTGCTTGGGGCAGGCTGACAGTTCACAAAAATATGACAGGCATCATTGATCTGCTTATCAGCCCATCTGCTTTCTGATATGCTTTAAGAAAGAATCAAGGGGAAGCTGGGATAGCTCAGTGGGTTAAGCGCTCACTTTGCAGCGCCGGGGACCAAGGGTCGAATCCCGGCCCCGGCCCGTTCAGGCCCATGTGCTGAACTGGGGAGTTTCCCCAGTTCAGTTCTCTCTCTGTCTCTGTATCTCTCTCTCTCTCTCTCTCTCTCTCTCTCTCTCTCTCTCTCTCTCTCTCTTTCTCTGTCAAAACAATAAAAATTTTTTTTAAAATTAAGAAAAAAAAAAAAAAGAATCACTCCTTCAGACTCACCTGGAACAAAAAGAAAAGGAAAAACAAAAACAAAAACATAACAGGGTAGAGGAAGGCTGTGCCCTGACTGCTCTTGCTGTTCCCTCTTTTATAGTCCCACTGCCATTATTCTGAGGAGGATCTAATGCAAACTACTCCACAGCTTTTCCAAGGAGAGTAAAGGAAAAGCTGATCAGCAGGTGGAAACATTACTCTGATTTCGTCTAAGAATCAAAACCCCCAGAGCATCAGGAATGAATCTGGTTGTAATCCCTCTTTTCCCAAAACCATCCTAGAGTGAAAGAGCTATATCTTATTCCTCGTGTGAATGGGTCTCCTTAGTCCTGGGTTCTCTGTCTTTATCCCAGTTAACATTCACACAGTTAGTGAGTCCAGGCTGGTATCTCAGTTAACTGTCTAACTGGAGGCCTTTGTTTGGGATTTGCTTACCAAATACACTCCTTTACACCTCAGCCTGTTGCCTGTTCACACATTTAATTTTCAGGTGGAGTCACTGATAGGATCAGGCTATTTCTAATTCTTTTAGAATGTGGCGCTATCAAGATAAACCAGATGCAGTCCATAAGCTTGAGAAACTTGTAACCTAGGAATGAAAATAGAAAAAAGAAAAAAGAACAGTTGTAGCTGCTCTGAGTGTGACATGTAAATATAGTAAAGGGAAAGTGAAGGAATAAAAGATTGCCAGAGGTAGATATGAAGATGATTTCACGGAGAAGTATAACTGAATCTATGGAACACGGCAACGCCAAACAGACAACAAAGGGCATTCTGAGAGGAGGAAACAACATAAACTGTTAATCAAGGCCAGGAATTACGGAATAGGTGTGTGATTTCAGGAAATGAGAAAATAGGGAGCAGTGGAGTAGGACATGAGATATAGATGAATGCATTACTCAGCTGGAGCTGCCACTAACAGAATACCATATACTTGGTGATTTAAACACAGACATTGCTTTTCTTACAGTTCTGAAAACTAGAAATTCCAAATCAAGATCCAGCAGAATTCAAATTCTGGTAAGGGTTCTCTTCCTGTTTTACAGATAGCATCTTTTTCTATCATCCTTGTGTAGACTTTTCTTGATATAGATGCACAGGGAGACATTAAGAGAGAATTCTCTGATGTCTATTCTTTAGAGGACATTAATACTATCAGATGAGAACCCTGTCCTTAGGACTACATTTAAGCTAATTATTTTTTAAAGGTTCAAGTACAGCCACATAAGGGGTTAAGATCTCAACATATAAATTATTGAGATACAGACACTTACTCTGTAACATTGAGCATTTAATTTGATTTTCAATTAGGACACAATAGAATATTAAAAACATGCTATTACTTGTTATTCTAAAATAACATGCATAAATGAGAATTGACTCAGGAAAATTGAAATATATGGTTTTCCTAAATGTAAGGTAAGTGGTAAACTTGGAAGTTAAATAAGGTAGATAATGGACTGAAAAGACTTCTTTACCTGTCATGCTAAATGCTTTGAACCTTACTCAATGTTGTAGGTATAATTTTCCTTTGACCTTCACCCTGTGCTGTAATATACCTGGTTATGTTAGGTACATGGCAAATAAAATTTTGTAGATGTTGTTCAAGTTACTAATAAACTGAGATTAGGATAGAGATAATCCCAATACTCCAAGTGGGCCCAGTTTCATTATGATGAGGTTTTAAACACAGAAAAGGGCACAGAGACCTAAGAGAAGAAGCTGAGAGATACTTGAATTATGACGGACTCAGCATGATGTTGATAATTTTGAGAATGCAGGTCAAAGAATGCATGTGGCTTTTGAAACCTGGTGACCCCTGTCCAATAGCTAGAAAGGATTCAGTAATTTCAGTTCTACAATCATAACTCTACGTTCTGTGAAAAAAACATGAATGACCTTGAAATCAGATCATCCCCAGAGATTCCCACTAAGTGCCCACTTGACACCATGATTTCAGCCTCAGGAGACACAGAGCAGAGAACCAAGTCAACTCTGGAGGCTTCTGAACTACAGTATTTTGAATATAAAATGAGTATCATTTTAATTCATTTTGAGTGTTATTTGATGTGTTTTGTTGAAGCAGTAGAAAACTAATACACACAGCATAAAGGGAGAGTTATTAAAATTATAGATAAGGCAATGATATAATCAGTTTTATATTTTCAAAAATTGAATTTGTTGTCAATATGGAGAACAAATTGAACTTGGGAAGGTGATGTCATAATACAGACAGAACGATACTGCAGTGATGTAGGTGAGTAATGAAGGTCCCAGAGTTAGCAGCAACAGCAACATGGTTGCAGAATGGCTAACCATGAGGATGGTAAAAACCAGGTTGAGTCAATTTTTCAATGTGTATTACTAGGAAGATGGGTGCGGTTCAGAGAGGAGCTGATGCCTGCTTGTGAGCAAAGTGATGACCACAGTATAGTCATGTGAAGTTTAAAATGACTGTGAGACAACATGTGGGATATATTCAATGATCATCTAATATCAATAGCTCAAACTTGAGGAATGATGAAGACTGGAGATATACATTTGGGTATAATACTGAGAAAAGTGATTGTTGAAGTTATTAAGTAGTAATAAAGTAATAGATAATTAACACTTATGGGGTGCAAAGAGAAGAAGGCTAGAGGAAATGGCCAAGGAAACATCAACATGTAAGAGGTAGAAGTAGGTTGAGAGACTGTAAAATTGGCTGTGAAAAAACAAATTAGGGAACGCAGGTCCTGAAAACTAAGAAATTATCAGCAATATTTAATTCTAAGAGTTGTAAAGCAAAATGTAAAATAAGAGAAACTGATAAAATTTGACATCAAGATCATTAATAATTATTTCTTAGGTACTATCAGTAGAAACAGGAGATACTGTTTTGTAATGGTGTTTAAAAGAATGACCTGGAAGAGAATGGTTGATTCATTGAGGGTAGATGGTGATAATAATGATGAAATGACAATGGTTACTATTATTACTGTCATTTAGAGAAGAACTAAGAAGAGGGGAGAAAATAATTTATTAACAAGAATGAGATGTGATTTTGTTTAAAAGTGGGAGAGAAGCCAGGTGAAGAAGAGTGACTACAGATAAAAAAAAAAAAACGTGCAAAATTTTGAGTTGGAGGTGAGAGAGGGGATGAGCTCAGGGGCGTAGGCAGGTATACCGGTGTTGCAGAATGTTCCTAAATTCATTACTATTATTCTTTTGGTTACCCATCCCATCACCTAGACTCTTCTAAGATGTTCATTTGGTTAGGTGTGGCCATGTTACTATGTCTTGCCATGATGATTACATGTGCCATTTAAGGTCAAAAACGTTTACAAGGTGATGTGTCCCATGCTGTTTTCTCTTCTGCCAGCCAGATGCAGAGGCTGCAGCCACAGGACAAGGTGAGATATCCAATAGGCAAGCTGATCTCTTTACATCATTTTAGTACTATTTAGGGAAAGTTATTTTTATTTTATTTTAATTATTTATGTATTTATTTTTGGCAGAGAGAGAGATACAGAGTCAGAGACAGAGAGAGGACTGAACTGGAGGCACTCCCCAGTTCAGCATATGGGTCCGCATTGGCCAGGGCCAGGATTCGATCCTCGGTCCCCAGCACTGCAAAGTGAGTGCTTAACCCACTGAGCCATCCCGGCTTCCCCGGGAAAGTTATTTATATTGGTGGCAAGGAAACCACAATATTCATAAATTTGTTTGTGGGAACCAGGAAGGTGAGATGGATTTCAACTTTCTCAATGAAGTAGATGGAAATATTATCTTCTGACCCGCTGGGGGCAGAGGAATTGAAGTGGAGTGTAGGGTACCCTGAATTCAGGGAAGTTTATATGGAGCACACAACATGAGGACTGGCAAAGAGAACCAGAAAAAGGATACGATTAGGATTCCGGGATAACTCAGCAGGTTGAGCTTCTGCCTTGCAACCATAATGTCTAGGGATTGAATCCCAAACTCAGTCCATACAAACCCTTATGCTGAACTGTGGCACAATTATTGACTGCTGGGAGGCCCCCAGTTTGGTTCCTGCCCTGTGCAGATCCACATCCACTTGTGTGGAATGAAACTATGTCACAACTAATGATGTACAACTATGGAGACTGCTCTGGGTTCTTCCCCGCTTCTCTCTCAATCTTTGTGTCTCTCTGTCTTTCTCTTTCTCTTCTTCTCTCAAAGAATGAAATATTTGAAAGAAAAAGAAAACGGATAGAGTAATTGTATAATGAGCTCAAATTTCCATTCTAGTGATGAGGGCTTAGCAGAATTTTGACACTGGAAATTTGTAGTGACTTCATGTCTCAATGTTGTTTGCACAGAGAATGCATGCTATGAACATGGGAGGCTAGAATAAACACATTTTCCTAAAGATTTTTAATTAAGGAATTAGTAAAAAGCCTCAGCCACAATGCCTGTGTTCTTTGTTTCATGCAGAGATATTCCAAGGGTTTCTACCCCAAGGAAGCTTACTCTGAGTTACTTACTGTCTTAACAGATACCATGTATGTGTGTAGGTCTGTCTAAGGCCACAGAGATAAACATTCTGTCCAAAGGCAACCTTGTGTGAGATAAGCATAACTGCATATAAAGTATCTGGTCCAGATAAGGATCTTTTCTTTCTCCAATTGAATTCATCAACCATAAATTAAGATTAATTACAGAGGTTACTCAGTCGATAATATTTGTCAGCCATTGATGGTATGAATGACCATGATGAGGAAATATGCTAAGTTTTATACTAATACTTCTGTTCCTTAGTGTGTAGAGGCAGTATTTTTAAAGCTACAAACACTGACACCCACTAAAAATGGGTTCTGTGTAGTGGAATCCATACATACAGATTTTGTTCAAAATGCCCATAATGAAAGCAATTAGAATATTCCAATTTAAAATCAATTGCATAAATTCATAAAAAGGCAGCCCATTATGTAAAAACATCTGTTAAATTAATGAAGTGGAAATCTGGTACTTAATGTATTAAGAATTACATAGTGTGTATTATTATTATGTACCAGATTATCCTTGTTATAATACTATTTCTGTTAAAAAGTGCATTTGCCAATTATCCAGAATACTAATAGAACATTTTAAAAGCATAAATTATTTTCAAATCTGTGTTAAACTGCAAGTCCACAACTTAGTTCAGTGAATTGGGGAATAAAAGCAATCTATTGTTTTATTTTAATAACAAATTTAAGGTAGGCAAGGTGCACTGGGCAAACAAAGCTAAATTTTGTGAAGCATCTGTTTATTTGCACGGTTTCATTAAATTTCTCTGAATTCAAGTTCTCTCATCAGTTTTTTGGTGTTATTTTTGTTTTTGTTTTTTTTTTCCAGCAATATGGCAAACTAGGTATTCTGTTAGTTCCACAGGGAAAAAGAAAAAAGACCTAAATGTCATGGGAAATATATATTCTATAAATGAATCAATGCACAAAGTAAATGTCAGAATTTTTAATTTATTTGAAAACTAAAAAATTGAGATGGGAAAGAAAAGAAACTAAGAGAGGGAAGTAAAAATCTAAAACAAATTTGAGGGGATGACAGGATGACTCAGTGGCATGAGCGCTCATCTTGCAGCCCTCGGGTCCAAGGATCGAATCCTGGCCTCAGCCCATGTGGACCCATATGCTGAACCCATGTGTTCTCCCAGTTTGGCTTTCACTGGGTGTGCCTCTCAAGTGAGAGGCCCCTGGCTGGTCCCTGCCTTGTGCAACCCTGTGCCCACCTGTGGAATAAAAACTATGTAGAAAACTAATAATGTGCAACTATAGAGGCTGCTCTAGGCCCTCTCTTTTCTCTCTCTCTCTCTCTCTCTCTCTCTCTCTCTCTCTCTCTGTCAAAAACAATAAAAATAAATCTTATAAAAAATTTTGACTTTGAGGAAATTTGAAAAAAATATTCTTTCAAATTGGTTTCCAATCTCTAGAATGTAAGAAATAGGAGAGAATCTCAAGACCTAAACAAGATGGGAATCAATTTGGAAAAATTACCTCAGTAAGCTGCAACAATCACAAGGCTAAATGTGTAGCACAATTGGGTATTAAAGTTACTCAACTCATTTCTCCAGGTTTTAAAGATTTATTTTATTGATTTTTTGACAGAGAGAAACAGAGACAGAGATAAGGGGGAGGGCCCAGAGCAGTCTCCGTAGTTGACATTCGTTTTCCATATAGTTTCACTCCACAGGAGGGCACATGGCTGCGCAGGGCAGGAACTGGGCCGGGAGCCTCCCACAAAGGCGGCGGCAAGAACTGAACGAGGGCGCACACCCCAGTTCAGCATGTGGGTCCACCTGGGCCAGGGCCAGGATTTGATCCTCAGACCCCAGGGCTTCAAAGCTAGTGCTTAACCCACTGAGCCATCCCAGCTTTCCCTCTCCTTCCTTCTTGAATTCATAGAATTTCTCTAGAGATAATGAACACTCACTGTCAAATTTCACTAAAGAAACAAGAAAGAGAAAACCATGAAGGTGAACCTGCAAAAATATGAGGTATTGAAAATGAAACCTTTTAAAAAAACACATATTATGGCAATCACAAACATAATATAAATAAGTACATATATACACAAATATATTTAATATGTCCAAAATTATAGAAGATTAGTTTAAAAATGAAAAAAATGGGAAAAAAAACAACTGAAGAATTAAGTTGATTTTCAAAGAACCAAGTAGAATTTCTAGCTGTAAAAGAATAGGTGAAATTGGGTGTGATAGAAAGGCACAGCTGAGAAACTCAGTGAACTGATAGAACTAAAGAAATGTCCTGGAATGCAGCACACACAAGAAAATGGAAAATATAAAGAGGAACCTAAAATAAATAGAAGAAAGATTGTAAAGGATTAACCTACCTCTCACTGGCATTTCAAAAGCAGAGAGAAAGATAGAGATTATATCTGAGAAATATTGAAAAATAACAATCAATACAGTGTGATTAAAAAAAACCACGGTAAATGTTTAAAAAAAAAATATATATATATATATTACAGTAAAAGACACATTGTGGGGATGCCTGGACATAGCCCAGAGGTTGAGCACTTGCCTTGCAACCTTGAGGTCTACGGATCAAATCCCGGCCCCAGCACATGCAAACCTATATGTTGAACTGTGACAAAACTTGTAACTGCTAGGATCGCGGTGAAGGTTCACACCTCCCATACTGGAGGCCTATAGTTTGTTTCTCACCTTGCACAACCCTGCATCCACCTGTGTAAAATGAAACCATGTCACAACAAATAATGCACAACTATGGAGACTGCTCTGGGCCTGTGTCTTCCTCTCTTTCTCTCACACCTTCTCTCAAACAATAAAATAAATATATATATTTTTAAAGACATATTGTAATGAATCCCCTTCAAATACTCCCCCTCACTTGGAACACACATATCCCATTCTTGCCACTTTCTGAAGTAGTTCTGGATGTCTCTCTTTAATGATTGTAGTGGAGCAGTCATGACTGTCTCGATATCCTGAATCAGTTCACCTCACCTATCACTTCTGGTACAGCAATTTCTGTCCAAAACATTATAGTATGTCTTCATCCACTGTATTCACTGGATCTGACATGATGCAACATATGGCTCTGCCTCAAAGTCAAATGGCCATGAAAGGTCAATGTTTTTAATCCAGGACTTCAAGGCAGCCAGGACAGCTCAATTAGACACTCAGGAAAGAGGACTTACAGAATTGCTTCAGAAAGTGGTAAGAACAATTGGATAAGTGTGTTCAATGTGAGAAGGATATTTTGAGGGGAATCTTTTGCTATAATACATATTTTTAAAAATGTGAACAGTCATTATTTTATCACACCTCTTATATTCAAGAAAACCCATAAATCTTAAACTAGAATATTTTTTAAATCACATATTGATATATTATAGTAAAATTATACAACACCAGAGTAAAAGGATATCTTAAAACTAATTAGTGGGAAAATAATAATTGATTTTAAGACAATGACAATTATACCAACTATTGACTTGCAAAGTGGTGTCCAAACCGTTTTCCTGATTATGTTCAATGTGCACATGGACGGTTTAAAGGAGAGATTATAGATGGGCCACAGTGCCCCTTCCCCTTCCCATCAGAGAACTCCATGGGTGTTCCAGGACCTCAGATGACACAGAAGTGTTGGTTTAAAGGCTGAGCGGTCCATAGCACTATGGAAAAGGCTATAGCTTGGAAATCATGTCTGAAAATGGACTTTTAAAAATGAATCACTGGTGAGCTTTGCGATAATTCAGCCTGGGAATGTCTTAAGTCTTGTATAAAAAGGCCCTGGTCCAAGAGACCTTTGTAGAAAGAAGCTTGAAAGGACATCACGAGATGTCCAAGCTTTTAGCAAAAATCTTAGGAAAACGGCCAGAGTGAATGCGTTCAACCTGACTGGGAAAACTGCCTATAAGGAATCACTAGTGGGGAAGTTTCTCAAAGAAGCCCCATGTGTTTCCTAAAAAATCCAGCGTGGATTGTCCCATTTCTTTTGGAGTCAGACAGTAGTTCAGAAAGGGTCGATAAGACCATCTTTGCCCCATCATCTCTCTCACTTTGGTCCTACAGTAGCCATATATTTTTGGTGGGTCGGGTAACGCTGCAGGAGATTTAGGCTTAAAAATAGGAAAATTCATTGCCTGCTCACTGGATTGGCCAAACTTGAGAAGAGAACTTTAAGCAAATTTTGATGGTTGATTCTTATATACTATAGGGAATGATAATTAAGAAAGAGATTTGGGGGAAATAAAAGTGCCTAGAGGACTCTTTGTTACCTGGGAGTGAGTAGCAAAGTCATGGGGTCTATTTCTTTCAGGAACAGTGGTTTGCCCTTCAAAGGTAAAGGGTTGGTTAAGCAGTTACAAGGACATGAGTAAGTTACTTTCTGATTGTATCTTTGCTCATTTTTTCAAGTTAAATAAATACTTAAAATACTATTTAATTAATACTGAGTAGTTATACTACTGTTCAAGGAGTTTATTAAATAACTGTTTTGTAAATAAAGTAGGCATTTATTTTAGCTTTACCATAAAAATAATCCTTTGAAAATAATAAAAACTATGTAAACATAATTCAGTGCTAACTATTTAGCTAACTGAACATAGTCTATAACTTGGTGGGGAGGAAGGTAGGAAATGGAGAAATTACAGGCAAGGGTGTCTGACTGAGGTATATCAAATCCTATTAGTCCAGGTAATTTTCTTGGCTGCAAACAGGACAGGACTCCTATTGTCTTCTCTGCTTCAGCTGAAATCTTTTATTCATTCTCCATGTCTGTTTCATTTCCAGGTAATTCTATTAGCGTTTGTATGTTTCTTGTGCAGGGTCATTTTTGTTCTATGACAAAGTTACTATGATGTTTGTAGTAACTATCTAAAATTCTTAGAATCATGTTTAGCTCTTTCTACACTTAATAGTTCTAGTGACTCTTGATAGTATCTCACTAGCTTTCAAAAATGTATTCCTTTACTAAAGAGAAGTGTGTTCCTTTCAAATTTGATCGCCTACAAAGCTTGACATGAGATTTATTTTCCTTGTGAAATAAGCCATTTATTCTGGAATGCATACAAATCCAGCTGAAACTTGAAGGAAATAAGTCATCTTTGTCCTATGTTTAAATATCACACATTTCTATCCTAATGCTGGTAGTTTAAATTTAAGGGTCAGTTATTAAATACTTTTAATGATAGTTTGCACATACAATGTACTTATAGCTCATAAGAGAGCATTGCAAAATATCACACATGTGCATTCTAATGCTGGTAGGATAGATTTAAGATTCAATTATGAAATATTATTAATGATACTGTGCACATATAGTGTACTGATAGTTTACAAGAGAGTCATCTCATAGATTTACTATAATTATCTAGGAAGCTTGACAAATATTTGCAATTCAGCACTAGAGTTGGACAAAAAGATATATGTCGGTTAAGGGATTTCATCCAGATCATTCAGTCTATGACAATATCAACTCTAAAATATACCTAAAGAAAATTCAATTGGCATGAAAAAAAAAGGCCATTTAGACCATCCTCCCAAAGGATGTAGGATGCTCTCCACCACATTTCCATGAAATGGTTAAGGGCCCCTCTTGTTCATCTCCTTTGACTCTAGAGGACGGATTCGTGAAACAGTGTCAACATTCAACATCTAGTTCAAAGTTTTCCCTACTGGACCACATAGTGTCTTCTATTTTAGTTTTATTTCTTGATATTTTTTGTTTTTAAAACATTGCCTGGGTCACAATATAACCATTATAATTTTTTGTTGCTTTATATTCAAGAGTTTCCATAAAATGAATAATAACATGGTGGGGAGAAACTTCTGCTAACAAATTCCAAAAGCTTAATAACTGAGATAATCAGCCATACAAAACAAAAGGGCATGCCTGGTTGTGAGTTAGAGAGGAGCAAAACAAGTATACGGATATATTCTGAATTGTTCAGAATTATATAAAAGATAGAGTCTTTGAAAAAAATTAAAAGATAAAGTAAAACCATTCATTGCCTTGTAAGTTAGAAATGTAAAGTTTAATTATAAACTTAATAGCCAGTAGACAAACGCTAAAGTATTTGTATAAAAGATTATAAGTAAGATTATTCTGTGTTGTTCACATGGATCTATTGAGACAAATATTTGGCCAGAAGGTTTGCCTCAGTCAGTCATAAAAATGGCAGAGCCCTTTTCCTTATAATGGAAAAGTCTATGGCAGATAACTATAAATCAATCACAGGTTAAAGGCTATATTAATAAAACAGCTAATTAGATACTGGAAGAATTGTTCCTGCCCTGAAAAGTTCTATTCATTTTGGGTTTCCTTTTGTGTTTATGGAAGTTTTATGAAACAATATCCTAATCTGCAACTGGGTCAAAGAGTTCAGTCACCAGTTATGGGACTGGATAATACATACTTCACTTTTGCTTCAGTCATGGAATTATGTTAGATCTTGTAAGTAACTTTATTTTAATAAGAACTGTTGAAATCCTATTTTAAAACATTTTTTTTGTTATCTCAAATAAAAACATGATGTGCTATACTTCGAAATTTGTTATATCAATATTGTGAAAATAAAATATATAAGAATTTGTTATTAACTCGTTTTTCTTTAATTTTCAAGAATCTTAATCTTGAATTTAATCTTATGCTTACTTTGCATTATTTTTATTGTTGTCTATGAAGAAAATATTCCAATTGATCTATTAATATGTCTACTTTTTATCTTAAAAACCTGTGAATTTTTATAAAAGGAGTACTTTTTTAGGGGAAGCCGGGATGGCTCAGTGGGTTAAGCGCTCACTTTGCAGCACTGGGGACCGAGGATTGAATCCCGGCCCCGGCCCGTGCGGAACCATATGCTGAGCTGGGAGTTCCCCCAGTTCAGTTCTCTCTCTCTCTCTGTATCTCTCTCTCTCTCTCTCTCTCTCTCTCTCTGTCAAAAATAAATAAAACAAACAAACAAACAAACAAAAACATTTGCTTTAAAAAAAGGAGTACTTTTATAATAATTGTGCATAGAATAATAATAAATAATAACTATTGAATAATTCTTAAATCTCAAATAACGTAAAATACTAGGAAATAGGACAAAGATAGAAAAAGAAAACTTCCCACACTTTTACCAAAACAGTTGCAGGAATATTCATTATGCTATGATTATTCTTCTGTCATGAATAGTTTCCTCAGGGACATAATGACCACAACCATTTCATTTTCTTTCTTATTAAGCAGTCTGAGTGTGAATTGAGAGTTTCAATTCCAGGTTACGGTTATAATTACTAAACTGCAAAAATCTCTGTTGCCATCTATTAAGTAGTTATGATATTTAATTGACACTACAGGGTGTCTACACACAGTAGAGCACTATGCATAATTATCCGTGCACATAAAGGAAAACTAACAGTACTTTTAACAATGAAACAGATTATAAAAAAATTACATTATTAATTTAAGTACTGATTTTAATATTTTCAGTGATTAAAAACACATCTCTGAATTTTCCCTGCAAATGAGAACATAAAACTAAATAAATGACCCATAAAGTGGGGAAGAAAAAAGTACTTTGCACTGTAACGTAACAAGGTAAATCTAGGATCCATTAACAAATTACACAATGTCTTCTTTTCTAATAGTGTATGAAAAGGGAGAGCAGGAGAATCGGGCAGTCAAATACCTCCTCACCAGTTTAGCTGATCAGCTTCCTCTCCTTGGTGAGGTTGGGAGATGCTTAGATCATGGATCATGGGTGGCTTTTGTCCCACCAGCCTTTTACTTCTGCTTCTGGCAGACTATTTACCTCTTGACTACTGGGAAACTACTAAATAGATAGAAAATTGGAAGACACTAGAACTTTCTGTGCAAATCTCTTTGAAAGTTTCTACATTCCAGGTTAGCTTTTAAGGAGACTCCAAGATATATGGACACTGCACACACACACCAAGTTTGCACATTGAAATATCATCTGCAAATTGTTGCCTTGTTGGAACTAGAAATCTGAAATTGGAAAAAAGAAAACAAAAATGTCATTGTAGTGTTAGGAATTAATCATATGACTCCTATAGGTCTTAATGTGAATTGTGGAATGGAAGTTGCAGAAAAGTTTAGAAACTATTGAAGCAAACAAAATGATCTTCTGAAATCTAAGGCAACTAAAACTATTGTTTTAATCTAAGTTTTTTCTTCCATGTTGTGTTTGGAAGGTGCTTTATAATAACTTGTCAATTTGCAGCCTACCTGAGAAATACAAAGAAAGCAAATATTTTTATTATGTTAGTTATTATTTATCTTTATGAACCATACTCTTGCTTTGTAGTAATCACAAACTTTTCTTTCTACAGGATGAAAAGATTATGCGGCTTACTCCACCGGGACCAATTGTCCATACAAAATAGGGCCCAGGAGAGCCACCTGAGCTCTTTGTTCAACACATCCTGTCTTAAGAAAGAAAGAAAAAAAAAAGTAAGTTAATATGTGAGGTGTAAATTTAGATATTTATCAAATACTCAAGAATTGTAATTGTGAGAGCTTACTTTGGGAAACAAGAAAAAAGTAGAAAACTAAAATTTAGGATTTAGACCCCTCAGTGAGAACTATTAATAGTATCACAGATGTAACTGCAAAATTGTAGGCAGTTTGCAAAAATGCCTCACTAACATCTAATGCTTGTTACTATGTGCCATGGATTGCGTGAAGCAGCATACAAAGAACCATAGAGACTGAATGCCCATGCATGTGGGAACTTGCTGGAGATGCAGACATTTCCTTTCTGTGATTTATTAAATAATTATTTGAATAATATTTTTATTTGACGTGTAACATGCTCCAGCACATCAAGATATGAGTGAAATGCAACCCCCAACCACCTACAGTGTGATGAGGAATGATTTCAGTTCTCTGTAACTGGATTCTTAGTTACCAACATTATAAAACTTCTCTGGCCAATTTTAGAGGATAAGGATTTCATTAAAAGAACATTGGAGATTTTGCCAATCTTCAAAGCCAGCAAGACAGATTCTGCACGTGACAGAAAGACCAGAAGGTGATGAGGCAAAATTCGAACTTCAGGTGAGTGGGGGCATCAGTTCAGCTCCTGATGACCCTCGCTGGTACTCAGACCCGGAAGCTTCCATCTCTGAGTTCTTGGTTGCCCTGCTTCCCTACATCGCTAGCTGGTGAGGTCACTGATTGGCAGAAGTTAGGGTGCATGCTGTGGCCCTAACTGGGCATACATACTGCCAATGTAGACTTGTATAATGTAGATTTTCTTCCCATCAATAAAGAGAGTGAGAGAAGTGTTATGAGTTTTTTTAAATTTATATGCAAAATATATGCAGGCCCGAATAAAAGAAAAAAAGAGTCACAGCTGGAAGCTGAAGAAGCCTGTAATCCCCCACATCCAATGAAATTATTTCTCAGGAACAGAAATGAGTTTGGATGATCAGATATATCCTCCTGTCTTTTCCATATTCCTGGAAATTTGAGTCATTCCTGATTTCTAATGCATCTTCTGAGGTAATTCCTCATAGTGTATTTATTTAATGATGTACTTTATAATACATCTAATGTATCATTCAAATGTTTTTCAGCCATGTCAGCTGAATCTCCAGAGGCAGGTGTCCTGTCAATTGAGTTTATTTTCCTATTGAGTTAAACTTCAGAGAGAAATTATTAAAATAAATAAAAGTTCCAAGAAAAAAAATTATTTTTTTGGTAAGGACACTTAACCTAAGATTTGACCTCTTAACAAATCTTGAAGTGCACAACACAGTATCGTTACCTATAGTGACAATGTTGTACAGTAGACCTCTACAACGTATTCATCTTGCATAACAGAAACTTATACACAATGAACAGCAACTCATTTCTTCCTCTCCTCGCCCCTGTGACAACATGAATGAACTTGACATTTTGCTAAGTGAAATGACAGTCACAGAGCAATAAATACTACTTGATTACATTTATATGAGGCATATAAAAGAATTCATAGCAACATAGTAGAACTTATATACCGTAGTTTCCGGCGTATAAGACGACTTTTGAAACGAAAAAAAGTCAACCGAAAATCGAGGGTCCTCTTATACGCCGAGTATATCCCGAAAAACGTCTCGATATGCCGCTAAACGAATTTTCCAACTCGATCCCGAAAATCGTCTGGATATGCCACTAAACGAATTTTCCAACTCGATCCCACACCAATCACTGCAAGGCTGCTCGGACCGCCTCTCTAACTCAGCCAATCCAAGCAGGCTTTTTATGCATGCAAATTATACATGTTCTGTACCCGAAGATACACTGTGTTCTAGTAAAAAGCCTGCTCAGATTGGCCAGAGTCAGAGAGGCAGTCTATTATAACCTTTGAACCTTTGCTTGTTGTGATTGGCTCACCGTGGTACATACAGTTGCAGCACAGGAACGTTCTGTGCAGCCAAAGCTGCTGTATCAGGACACATGCATAGTAGCTAAATTGACTGTATTAGAGCACATCCAATGGGCTAAAAGGTACAGTGCCTTTATAGGACATTCTGTATGTAGCCAATGCT
>PVKE010014869.1:0-34298 GCA_004027555.1 Craseonycteris thonglongyai
TCTCTCTCTCTCTCTCTCTCTCTCTCTCTCACCTTCTCTCAAACAATAAAATAAATCTTAAAAATAAAATAAAAATATTTCATCTACATTATGAAACAATTACAACAAGCTAGTATTAAGATAGTCTGTCTCTCCAATAAAATGAATAATCAATTTTTTACCAAAGAACAATTTTAACTCTTCAATGAAATTTATATACAACATGCTAAATATCAACACTCTGCTAATTAACTCCAAATGGATCACTCTAGTTTGTTAACTTCCATTATTAGCCTATCAAAAAATATATATATATTTTTTTATTTTAAGGTGGGAATGTCTGATAGGTCAGTGGGTTGAGAACTCATCTTGCAGTCCTGGGGTCCCAGGACTGAATCCTGGCCCCAGCCCATGTGGTCCCATATGCTGAACTGGGGGCACACCAGGGCAACCATCCTATGTGGGAGGCCCCTGGTTCAGCTCCCACTCAGGAAGTGCTTCCCATGTGGGTGAGCCCCAGCTGATTCCTGCCCTGTGCAGCCCTGAGCCCTGGTTCCTGCCCTGCTGGGCCCTGCACCCATTTGTGAAATGAAACTATGTTGAAAGTTAATGAAGTGCAACTATGAAGACTGCTCTGGGCCCTCCCCCTTCTCCCTGTCTCTCTCTCTCTTATCAAAAACAATAAAAATAAATCATTAAAAAAAAATTTTTAAGTAATAATTAATCTCAATTGAGAAGCAGAAATTTCAGCCTCCTTACTAGAACTTTAATGGAAACAAATAATGTAAGGTATTATAAATCCAGGCTGAAATAATGGTATGCCATCCTGGAAGAAAAAAAAAATCTGAATTTTTAAGATTAAATAATTATCTATTGTGTGTGTGTGTGTATATATATATATATATATATCTCCAAAATAATTATGCTATTAAATCAATTATAGTACAATATTACTAAAGGTAAAACATCAAAAGGCACACCTAAAACAGGCAACACTTATGAGCTATATTATAGAAAAAAACACAGAGATAATGACCCTAGTAAAAAAATATTAGAATTAGGTAGCAATTATATGTAAATGGCTACATTTTCTCAATATGATTAAGATTTAATAATGCAATATACTTATGCTAACAAATTATGCTATAACATTTTAGTTAGATTTAAATGACCATTTTAATATTTAAAATTGTTTTGATTATACATTTCATTTTAACATTAATGTATGCAAGTCAAAGAAAATGAGTTGTACTTCAAGTTATGCAAAGCACTGAACTTACAGACTACCAGAAAATATTTCCTAAATGTTTAACATTTTCAAATGCATCGTGACTAATATAGTTACATGAACTACAAATTCATCAGGAAAACCAACTCCATTATTAATAACAAAGATAACAAACTATTCCTTGTGAAAGGAATAGATGATTCCTAGACTGACTTCAGTAAAACTTCAACATGAGACTATCTGACAACCTGAGAAAGTGATGAAAATTCAAGCTTTAACTCACAGATGATTTTACATGAATGAATGCTAATTTTTTCTTTGTATACTTGCAAATTTTGTGAAAATGTTTAACACACGTACATTTTTGTCTTTCAGCCAGGGGTCCCCTGCAACAGGCTGACAATCCACAGGATATCTCCTTAAAATCTATGTGATTGTCACGATTTTCATCAAAAGCATTAAATAAACCTGTAAAATAGAAAAAGACATCATAACCATAGCTAACAAACTTCTTAATGTTATAATAACATGTTTATGAAAGAAGGCATGATTCTTTCCCATAAACTGGTCAAATTTAAAGAAAAGAGTAGGGGAAGCCGGGATGGCTCAGTGGGTTAAGCGCTCACTTTGCAGCGCTGGGGACCAAGGATCGAATCCTGGCCCTGGCCCTGGCCCGTGTGGACCCATGTGCTGAACTGGGGAGTGCCCCCAGTTCAGTTCTTTCTCTGTCTCTGTATCTCTCTCTCTGTCAAAACAATAAAAATAAATTAAAAAAAAAAAAAAAGAAAAGAGTTTATCAGTAGTCCCTACTGTCTCAGAAAGTATTTCTTTTTCTTCTGGAATTATAACTAAAACTTAAGATCTTAGCAGAAAAAAACATTACTGTAACTTAATGTTTGGTTATGTTTTCCTGTCTATATATGAATTTTGAAAACCAAAATAACTATAGTATGCAAAAAAGAAAAAAAAATCAATTAAAAAATTAAGATAACCCCCCCACCCCCTATCAGAAATTATATTATTTAGAAATATTAAGGGGAAGCTGGAATGGCTCAGCAGGTTGAGTGCTCGCTTTGCAGCCCCAGAGCCCAAGGATCGAATCCCAGCTCCAGCCCAGGCGGACCCATATGCTGAACTGGGGTGTGCCCCCAGTTTAGTTCTTGCCGGGGCCTATGCGAGAGGCTCCTGGCCCAGTTCCTGCCCTGCGCAGCCCCACGCCCACCTGTGGAGTGAAACTGTATGGAAAACTAATGCTTTCAACTATGGAGACTGCTCTGGGCCCTCCCCCTTCTCTCTGTCTGTCTGTCTGTCTGTCTGTCAAAAATCATTTACAAAGATTTATAAAAATAAATCTTTAAAAAAAAAGAAAGATTAAGAAGAAAAAAGGAAAAAAGAAGAAAAGTTTAACTGTATACTCAAAGATATATATACTATGGTGTTATTAATAAGCTCTTACAAGCACTTTCAGGAAACAAAGAAAAATACACTATATTAAAAGAAAAAATTCTGTACTGCAGTCTTCTTTGTACTACTTAATCTTTTATAAATGAATATTTTAAATCTCAGAAATGAAAGGGATGTATAATCCAATCATGTGGTTTTAAAACATTTATAAAAATAGAAATAAAATAATTTTGTTTTCAAATGGAAATGATTTATCAACCTCCAAGTCTAAAAAGGTAAAAATACAACTAGAGCTCTATCTGCTCTGGGTCTCCTAACAAGTACTTCTGAAGTATCCCTACGAAACTGAAGAACATAGAGTATATATTCTAAGAACTTAATTCCATGCCAGCAGTTTAAAGAGTAGAAAACTTGGGGGGAGGGGGGAGTTAAGTTATTTGCCAAAAGTAAGAAAAGTTTAAAAAGATCAGAACAAAGAGAACCCAAATACTCAGATTCCAATTTTTTTTTTTTTGGTGATATCACCTACAATTATTCTTTGTATTCCCAATTAAAAAAAAAAGTCACAGCAAAATTTCAAGCTAGTCGGGTTCTCAGCAATGGTTCATTCAGTCCAGTAGTTTTTTAATCTTAGTTTGGAAGGGGGAATATAGCAGTGGAACTGTCTTACCTAAAAGAAAAACAGTGGAGGTACTCAAGCTGAGGAAGAGGTAGGGTTATGTGTGAACAAGCTGGAGCTCTGATCATTCAGTGGCCACCACCCTGATCCTTACTTACATCAACTGCTGAGGCACCTTATTGGTATACAATTTCATAACCGCTGACTTGATCAAACTTATTTTACATATGAAGATATTCACATACACAAAGCTAGACTAATTTACACGAAGTTATATAGGTAGAATAGGAAGCTCAAAACTATCTTAATTACTACTTCAGTTTTTTCTCACTGAATTATGCTATTTGTAAGAAAATTGCAAACCTGTAACATTATGGCTTTTTAGAGTTCAGATGTATTAAGTTAGAAATAAGAAATGGGCTCAGGTGTGTTTACAAAGAGTATTTGTAGAAAATAAAAATTTTGACTCCTACCTTCACTTAGAGATGGACGAATAGGTGGTGAAACCAACGGGCCAAATGTCTCTAAATCAAATCGTCCAGTCCGGGATTGAGCCTTCAGCAACCAATAGCGTTTCTCCAGATCAATGATGTCTGATTCTTCCACTGAGTGAAATCAAACAAGATTATAAAACCTCAGCCTTCTCTTCTAGGCAGTGAGTTCATAATATACCTTCCAAGGATATATTTTCATTACCCAGTTCAAATGCTAAAAATAAACATTGCCTAAAACAAAATTCTGAAACACAAATACATTATATCTAAAATGGCATGTGAATTAAATTCAAGTTAACATAAAGAGGCTTTAAAACAAAAAATATATATTTTTTTGCAATTTCCCATTAACTGCTTAAACCCAACATGTAGAATAAACAACTGACATTTCTTTTTGGCTTCTCACACCACTTTTATCTGTACTTATTTTTATAATTGTCAATCTCTATCTAGGGTTTAAAGATTCCACACACAGTCTCTCTTGGCTACACTGTAAATATCCTAATAGCAGGATCTATGTCTGATTCATCCTGTCAATATGGCAATTACTTATAAATTCAACACATAATAAATGAAAAAGAATATGCTAAAAGATGTTATAAGTAACAAAGTTAATAAATAATATAGGAGTTAGAGCAGGATTATACGATGTGACAGGGTATCATGAAAACACGAACATCTTTCTTTCCTCATTCATCAGAAAGTATATTTTAAAAATCACAGGTAAGCTCCAACCATGGTTACATTTTATATGTGTCTTTTTTTTTCTCCTTCTAGGTACTACAGCAAGATTTAGAAAGCAAACAAGGTAAGCCCTTCCATTGCCTGGCTTTCTGCCTGCAGTCACCTTCCAGACCCTGGAAAGGTGTGAGGAACCTAAGCAGTGAGATTTCACTGACTTAAGAAGAGAAGCTGTAGTTCAGGGAGGGTGAAATAGCTGTAATTTTCAGGGCAGAGTTCTAGAGAAGAAAGAGTTATACAAAGAAAGAGCTCTAGAAATTTACATAGGAGTCTTGTTGAGTTTTGGCAGAACACTAAACAATCTATATAAGCTGTAGGAGATGCCTAACTCTAACTAGCCAGAGTAGAAATCCCTTACTGAACATTGGAAGCATTCACTGATTCAGAGGGTCACACTTCATAGAAGGGGAAAAACTAATTCTAGAGTAAAGGCTATTCCAGACTTCCCCCAATAAAACTTTTTTTAAAATCCTTGAAAATACCGTATTTTCCGGCGTATAAGACGACCCCCTAATTTTACAGTTAAAACATAGGTTTAGGCCTATATTCGCTGTATAAGACTACCCCCCACTTCCGAGGCTGTAGTCTTATACAGTGAATATAGGCCTAAACCTATGTTTTAACTGTAAAATTAGGGGGTCGTCTTATATGCCCGGTCGCCTTATACACTGGAAAATACGGTATTAAGATTCATAAGTAAGTTACTGCCTCTGTCACAATAAAACATCCTGTTGTCTTCATTGAAGGAAAACAACAGAATCAATTAGCCATACAACCTGTGCAATGTCTAGCATCCAAAACAAATATGAAATGGAAAAAAAGTGATCTAAAACCAGGATAAAAACCAGTCAATAGAAGAAGTCACAGAAATAACAGACATAACAGAATTAGCAGACAAGCCTTTAAAACATCTATTATAAATACCTCAAGAATTTAAGGAAAACCATGGCTATATTGAGAAAAAAATGAAACTATGAAATATGAAAGGGAACTACTAGAGATGACTAATACATATCTGAAATTTAAAAAAGTTACTAAAGATTTTAACAGATTGAAAACTAGAGTAGGGAAAGCTGGGATGGCTCAGCAGGTTAAACGCTTGCTTTGAAGCCCCAGGGACCGAGGATCGAATCCCAGTCCCAGCCCGTGCAGCCCCATTTGCTGAACTGGGGTGTGCTTCCCATGCAAGAGGCCCCCAGTTTGGTTCTTGCCCCCCACCCCGGTTCAGTCTCTGGCTTAAGGGGGCATGCCTCCCATGCAGGAGGCCCCTAGCCCAGTTCCCACCCTGCATGGCCCCTTCCCACCTGTGTGGAATGAAACCATGTTGAAGATTGATGACATACAACTATGGAGACTGCTCTGGGCCCTCCCCCTTCTCTCCATCTCTCTCTATGTGTCAAAATCAATAAAATAAATCTTTAAAAAAAAAAGAGAAAAGAAAACTAAAGTAAAATAAAAAATAAAAAAAAATACAGGGAAGCCGGAATGGCTCAGTGGGTTAAGTGCTCACTTTGCAGCCCAGGGGACCGAGGATCGAATCCCGGTCCCGACCCGTGCGGACCCATATGCTGAACTGGGGAGTGCCCCCAGTTCAGTTCTCACCGGGGTAAGACCCCGGCCTAGTCCCTGCCCTGTGTAGCCTCGCCCACCTGTGGAATGAAACTATGTGGAAAAACCAATGATGTACAACTATGGAGACTGTTCTGGGCCCTCCCCCTTCTCTCTGTCTCTGTATCTCTCTCTCTCTGTCTCTCACTCTGTCAAAAACAATAAAAATACATCTTAAAAAAAAAAAAAAACTACAGAGGAAAAATCAGTGAATTTGAAGACTGAGCAATAAAAACTATCCAAATGGAAGCATAAGGAAAAAATGACCCCAAAATTATGAGAATCTTAGTGACCTATAAGACAATACAAACAATACAACATACATGCTATTTGGGGGAGGCAGGCTCAAAGGGGTGGGCAGAAAATATTTGAAATGGCTGAAAAATTCCTAAATTTGGTGAAAATTATAATCTCACAGATACAGAACTTTCAATGAGCTCTCACAAGAAAAATTCAAAGAAAACCAAATTAAGGCAAGTCACAAAATTGTTAATAAAGAGAATCTTAAAAGCAACAAGAGAAAGAAGAAAAACACATATTATAAACAGGGCAAGTGAGATAAGTAATGATTTCTTTTTAGAAACAAGGAGCCAAAAGACAATGGGGAAAGAAGTGTTGAAAGGGAAAAATACACCTTTTAATTTCAAATTCTATATCCTATATAAAAAAAAATCCTTCAAAAATAAAAAATTTTGTGGATAAACAATAGCTGAGAGAATTCATCATAGTAGAACTCTACCAAAATATTTACTATCTGCCTTTTTTTGAAAAAGTTTGCCAGTCCCTGTGTTAAGACTTTGAAAGTGCATATGGTAACTACAAGACTTCAAGACTGAAACGCCACAAAATGACAGCACCTCAGGACCAAAGAGCCATAAAACTGCAAGCCTTCTAGATTTTGAGAGTTCAAAATTGTGAAGCCATGAAATTCCAAATCAACAGATCTCACTTTTCAGCTTGCCCGCGTTCTCAGAAAAATTTCCACACAAGAGAATTGAGTGGAGAGAATTATCTTTGCATTTGGAGTTCCTTCAGATTCAAATCTGAAGCAGGTTTCTCAAAAGCTTGGCTGGTTTCTCTCATTCCAGAAAAGATTATCCTCAGGTAGATTCACTCCCCTGCAAGTGTTACCTCCAATCTCAGCATCTGGCCTCAGATATGAAAGTACCTGTAACCCTTGATCACTTAGGAAGGGTTTGTCCCTTTGGAGTTGTTTTGTTTTGTTTTGTTTTGACTATTTCTTTACATTGATACATGTCTTCAATGTTGTTGGTTTTTTAAGATTTATTTTTATTGTTTTTGACAGAGAGAGAGAGAGAGAGAGAGAGAAGGGGGAGGGCCCAGAACAGTCTCCATAGTTGCACATAATCAGTTTTTCCACATAGTTTCATACCACAGGTGGGCGCGGGGCTGTATAGGGCAGGAACTGGGTGGGGTCTCGCCCCGGTGAGAACTGAACTAGGGGCACTCCCCAGTTCAGCATGTGGGTCCGCCCAGGCCAGGGCCGGGATTCGATCCTCAGCCTCTGGGGCTGCAAAGTGAGCACTAAACCCACTGAGCCATCCCAGCTTCCCTATCTTCAATGTTTTTAAAGAAGAATATGATTATTTGGCTTATGTGGTGATTTCATGTTACGGTACTACTTGTGAGAATGAAGGTCTATCATGTCCTTCCACTTTCCAATCTAAAACAGAACCCACTATCTAATTGTTACCAACCAATGTCACCCCATTAAATGTAACAATAAAATATAATAATAAAAAAAAATGAAAAATAAAATAAATAAAACAGAACCCTTCCATTATTATTTAATATGATTCTGAACATCCTCATCAATGCAATAAGATATAAATATGAAGTATAATATTAGAAAAGAAGAAGTTACTGTTTGCATATAAGCAGAATGTATATCAAAAAAATCTAAGAGAAAACATTTACAAATTATAGTTGAGTTTAAAAATCTGTAAGGATATAAAATATACAAAAATCAATGCTTTTCCTACATAACATTAAGAGGAAGAAATGTAAGAATAGGAATTCTCTGCAAGAAACAAATATCTAAAAATAAACTTTAAGAAATGAATGCAATTGTCATGAAGAAAACTTTATAAATAATATTAAATATTTGAATAAATGAAGAGACATACTATGGCCCTATATAAGGCCTTGATAGAGGCGTACCATGAACTTAAAGAGTAGTTATGGAAGATTACGCTGCAAAGGGTGACATACAGACAGAGATAAAAAGGAGGCAAGGGGACAGAAATCGTAAGAGAACAAAGCTTCTAGACAGAGGGAACAAATTTAGGAATACAGAGTAATCATGAGTCTGATAAACTGAGATAGCATTACTGTCTCCTTTTCCTAAATAAGATGTCTGTTCACTCCATTTACTATGTAAAAGACAGAGAAACTGCTTCTCAAACCTTAAAACATTCCTTCAAGTAGTAGATCTGCATGTAAAAAATCTGACCCTGAATCAAAAGGAGGAAGATAAAAGAGGCTTTACAGAAACTACAATAGCCACCTCCCATCCAGTTTCTCTTTCTGCAGGTTCAGTTACCTGAGGTCTACTGCGGCCTGAAAATACTAAATTTAAATTTCCAGAAATAATCAATTCATAAACTTAAACTGTGTGGCATTCTAAGTAGCATGATGAAATCTTGCACCATTGTGTTCCATTCCACCCAGACATGAATCATCCCTTTGTCCTGCATACCCACATCGTATATGCTACCTGTCTGTTAGTCACTTAGTAGCCATCTGGGTTTGCAGATCAACTGTGGCAGCATAAGTATCCATATTGCAGTGCTTATGTTCAAGTAATCCTTATTTTTACTTAATAATGGCCCCAAAGTGCAAAAGTAGTGATGCTGGCAATTTAAATATGCCAAGGAGAAACTGTGAAGTGCTTTTTTAAGTGAAGAGGTGAACGTTTTCCACTTAAGGAAAGAAGACCAATTCATGCTGAAGTTGCTAAGATCTACAATAAGAACAAATACTCTAATCAATGAAATTGTAAAGAAAGAAAAAAATTTGTGCTAGTTTTGTTGTTGCACATCAAACTGTAACGTTATGGCACAGTGCATGGTAAGTGCTTTGTTAAGATGGAAAGGATATTAAATTTGTGAATGAAAGACATGAACAGAAAAGGTGTTCTTTTTTTTTAAAGATTTATTTTATTGTTTTTGACAGAGAGAGGCAGAGACAGAGTAAGACAGAGAGAAGGGGGAGGGCCCAGAGCAGTCTCCATAGTTGTACGTCATCAGTTTTCAACATGGTTTCATTCAGCACAGGTGGGCAGGAACTGAGCAAGGCGGGAACTGGGCTGGGGGCCTCCCACATGGGAGACATGCCCCCTTGAGCCAGAGGCCGAACGGGGGGAGGGGGGACACAGGCAAGAACTGAACTGGGGGCGTCCCGCATGGAAGCACACCCCAGTTCAGAATATGGATCCACACAGGCAGGGGCCAGGATTCCATCCTTGGTCTCCGGGACTACAAAGCGAGCACTTAACCCGCTGAGCCATCCAGGCTTCCCCAGAAAAGGTGTTCTGACTGACAACGTATTGGCACCAGAAAGCAAAGCCTATACAAAGACTTCAACAAAGGATCCCCTGAAACGAGTGACACCAAAGTAAGAGATGGTTACACAGATTCAGGAATAGCTTTGGCATTTTATATCATCACAAAAAGAAGGGTAAGTATACTACAATAAGATACTGTGAGAAAGAGAGACCACATTTACATAAATTTTATTACAGTATATTATTATAATTATTCTATTTTATTAGTTGTTTATCTCTTACTGTGTCAAATTTGTAAGTTAAACTTTATCATAACATAATATGTATAGGAAAAACCAGTGTGTGTATATATATAGATATAGGATTCAGTACAATCCAATTTCAGGGATCCACTTGGAAGTCATAGAACATATTCCCTATGGATAAGGGGGATTACTGTATGCTCTTTTTTCTATACTTCTAGGTACTGAATACGAGGTCTGAAAATTAAGTTCTTGAACTTGCCACTGTGTGCTTATGTTGGCAGCACTATACAAAAAAGTTGGTAAGGTTTCACAACCATTGGTATATCAGTGTCTCACAGCTGTGTTCGTGTTGATGTGTGGCGGTGTCTTGCTGAGTCACGTTCATTATTATTGTTGCATGTTTTTGTGTGCTGTCGAGAGAATGACGAAGGTTGAATTAGAGCAACGAACAAACATTAAATTTCTTGTTAAACTTGGCAAGAGTAGAAGTGAAATCAGGGACATGTTAGTCCAAGTTGATGGGGATAATGCCAGGAAGAAAGCAAAAGTGTACAAATGGATTAAGCATTCTTTTGAGAAGAGAGAAAGCATCACTGATGAAGTGAGTTCAGGGCAGCCAGTAACAAGCAGAAGTAACAACAACATTGCAAAAGTTCATCAAATTATGCATCAAAATCGTCAGCTGACTGTGAGAAGCGTAGCAGATCAAGTAAACATTGAAAGAGAAACAGTTAGGAAAATAAAATCTTGGCATGAGAAAGGTGTATGAAAAAATGGTCCCAAAGGAGCTCACGGATGAACAAAAGCAAAAAAAGAGTCGAAGTTTACCAAGATCTTTGGAGAGGCAAGATGATGTTTTGGGCTGTTCTCACTGGTGATGAAACATGGATGTACTAACACAACCCTTAAACAAAGCGTCAAAGTGCACAATGGAAGTCAGGCAATTCTTCATGACCAAAAAAGTTCCATCAGTTACAAATCAAGAGTCAAAACAGTGTTGCTAATCTTCTTCTGGTATCAGCGGGATTATTCATTATGAATTTGTATCAACTGGACAGTCAAACAAGTTGACTATTTGGAAGGGCTGAAAAGGCTGCGTGAAAAAGTAAGATGAAAACAACCTGAACTTTTTGCCAACAACTCATAGCTCTTGCATCACAACAATGCACCAACTCACAAAGCACTGTCTATATTTAGGCAGTGAACAAATAACTGTATTGGAACACTCTCTCTCTCTCTCACCTAGTCAGGCCCCCAAAGACTTTTCTTTACTGGTCAGGCCCCCAAAGACTTTTCTTTACTGGAAGATAACAGAAATATTAAAAGGAAGACATTATGATGACATTCAGGACATTAAGGGTAACAAACAGGATGACGGCTCTGATGACCATTCCAGAAAAAGAGTTCCAAAACTGCTTGGAGGGTGGATTAGGTGCTGGTGTTGGTGCATAGCTTCCCAAGGGGAGTACTTTGAAGGTGACCATAGCGATATTCAGCAATGAGGTATGTAGCACTTTTTGTAGGATGAGTTCACCAACTTAATCGTCAGACCTCATATATAATGGTTGCTTAATAATTATTTCTGATTAATTGGCATTTACATAATATAAATTAGAATACTGAAAAATTACACCAATTGCCTCCCAAATTTTTATCTTTTAAGACTAAGTTTATTAATCTCCTTAAAAAGTACAATTTCTTTGCTAAGGTAGAAATGTGTAAAGCAGAGCACATTTAGAAGAAAAAACTGTGAACAATCTGAATAAGATCATGCTTTATATCTCCCTTTTAAGCTTCTGTGACCTGTTCATTTTTTAGTTACAGACTGCAATTCATTAATCAAATATTTGCAAGTGATTAATCAAACATTTGCCAAAAATAAGCTTTGGTAAAATATATATAATATATTATTATTTAAACATTTTAAATAAACTAACTGATGAATTTCTGGGTAGATAGAAGGCAACTAACCTTATTTTCACTTAAAGAAGAAGTATTAATAATAATTGAAGTAGTTGTTCTATTTGCAATTCATAAATCAATACCAAAAACTTATACTTTACTAGCTAAATAGGAATAAATTGATCATCCACCTATAGGTGGGATTTTTTCTGGTTCACAATAACAGCACACCATATACCCTTAACACTAAATAGTTCTTGGCCTGCACTTTGGGACATCCTCATCAATTCCTACCTTACTGGAGGCTCCAGCTGCAGAAATAGCTCTTTAATGCCAGTACTAGACTCTCATTTAAAATAAATAAGTTAATTAAATTAAAAAGACAAGCAAAATATCCAAGTATTTTCAAACAGTCTCACTTTTTAGGAAGCATTCTTCTTAAAAGCAAAGACCTTCTGAGATCTACTTATAATGGCTATAAGCTTTAAATCATTTACAATCAAGTAAGAGGATAAGAAAGGAGGGACATGCAGAGTAACTAGTGGCTTAGGGCCACTGAAGTATTTTTTTCTTATTTAAAGGTTTCAACACTTCAAACTAAAATGCAGCAAGGGAATATAATAACATACATATTTTTAGTTGAGATGATAAATGCAAAAATAGACAAATTTGAATTAGATATTAAAAGAAAATTAATTAAAATGACTTCTTTGGTCCTAAAATTAGCCATAAACACCACATTAATTACCTTAGAAACCAGATTCTATAATTACTAAAAGAAATCACTGAGGTAGAAGGCTGTATTCACTCTTATGATATATTTTAGGGAAACTACAAAAACTTTCTTAGTATATTTAAAAACATATTTACAAAAAAGAATCGGGGTGCCGGGATAGTGCAGGCAGGTTGAGTGCTTGCCTTGCAACCATGAGGTCCAGAGATCAAATCCCAGTCCCGGCTTGTGCAAACCCATATGCTGAACAGTGGCACAACTGGTAACCACCGGGATGGAGGTAAAGGTAGGCGAAGGTTCTCACCTCCCATGTGGGAGGACCTCAGGTCAGTTCCCACCAGCTCAGCTTCACATTCACCTGAGTGGAGATTGCTCTGGGCCCTCCCTCCTTTTCTCTCTGTCTCTCTGTCTCTCTCTGTCTCTCTCTCTGTCTCTCTCTCTCTCTCTCTCACCTTCTCTCAAACAATATATCTTTAAAAGAAAAAACTAGGCACACATATTTTCCTCTAAATAATGTAGCTACATTCTATAAAAATATGATCAACATTAACAAAAATTAACTCTCAATTGTTAAAACATAGTTCTTAAAAATCACAGTTCTATTACCTATTTCTCTGTTGATAAATAGGCAATCATTCAATGATCTTGCTTGGATCAAATGAAATTAATTCTTAAAAGAGAAATAAAAAATAATCATTTGTAAGTATCCCAAGTGTAAAAAAGGAAATTGGAAAAGTGAATCTATAAGATGGCTCACCATAAGCACATGACTAACTCCTTCTATCTGCAATTATAAGCTGCTCATAAAAGATTAAAGAATAAAATTACTGTGTATCATTAAATTGTCTTCAATCTCTAAAATGATAATAAGCATGCATTCTCGGGTTCAAATATCCCAACTTTGGCACCTATTAGCCATTTATCAGGAGAAAGTTTCTTAAACTTCTCATAATCTTGGCTTCCTCATTTTAAAAGATTTGTTGTATTGTTTGAGAGAAGGGGGGAGATAGAGAGAAAGAAAGAGAAGGAGGAAGGGCCCAGAGCAGTTCTTCATAGTAGCACATCATTGGTTGTAACATAGCTCCACTTCACACAGGTGGATATGGGGCCCCACTGGGTGGGAACTGAACTGGGAGCCTCCTGCATGGGAGGCGAGAACCTTTGCCACCATCCCGGTGGTTACCAGTTGTACCTCAGTTCAGCACATGGGCTTGCATGGGCCGGGACTAGGATTCAACCCCCAGACTTTGTGGTTGCAAGGCAAGTGCTCAACCTGTTGAGCTATCCCAGCATCCTTTGGCTTCCTCATTTTTTGAATGGAGATAAAATAAACCTTAGAGCTGGCACAGGGGTTAAATGAGAGATAATATACACAAAGTATAGTGCCTCCACTAGAAAGTGTTCAAACTGCATGTGGTAAATTAGAATCTTCCACAGAGAAAAGTAATCTGTGGGGGAAATAGTACAGGAATTATAGTCAAAGATCATTTAATAGTCTGCAAACATTTGATAAAAGTATATTATTAATAATATTACATTCCAAACTAACATTGTGCTAAAAACTATAGATATGATTGTGAACAAAACGACTACCGTACATTAAGATTCTAGTAGAAGTGAAAACTGGTCATTTTAATCTAGTGTGGAAAGTAAAGGGTGTCCCAAAATTCACGCAAGAAGTAATTTTGATAGAAAACACAGGTTTATAATTAAAAATAGTAAATTTTCATTGCTCACAATGAAAACGCATTGTTCTTTCGTGTAGCCTCCATTTTTAATAACCCTGAACTGACAGCTGTCACGCTGTCTTTTTTTTCGTTGGCAACACTTTACCGCACAAATGACGCAAAATTCAAATCTTACGTGAATTTTGGGACACCCTTTGCAATGAAGGAATAGACACGGGGTTCACAGTGAGCACATAAGCAGCTAGGCTCTGGAGGTATTACAGAGGCAAAAGAACATGTGTAAAAGTCTAAGCAAGACAGGCAGTAAAAGGACAGGAAAAAAAAACCAACCTACAAAAAACAACCATGGTATTCTGCCATAATTCAAAAACAAGAAAAAGGAACAACCTATCAAAGAATTTATGTAATGGACCCAAGATAAGAGACAAAAAACAAGAAAGAACTTTACTTTCCAGTGACTAATAAAGACTGTTAAAGGTTACAGGCACTTTAACCTAGAACTTGTAGGCAACTCAATCAGAATGTAGACATTTCAAAGGTTAGCATCTAAAATAAGCTTGTCCAGGGAAAGCCAGGATGGCTCAGCGGGTTAAGCGCTCACTTTGAAGCCCTGAGGACTGAGGATTGAATTCCAGCTCCGGCCCAGGCAGACCCACATGCTGAACTGGGGTGTGCTTCCCGAGTGTGGTGAGGCCCCCGGCTCAGTTAAAAAAAAACCCAAAAACAATATATATATATATATATATATATATATATATATACACCTTAAAATAAGCTTGTCCAACCCACAGCAGACCAGCCAGAGGCAGCCCAGGATGGCTTTGAATGAGGCCCAAAATAAATTTGTAAACTTCCTTAAAATATTGGGATTTTTTTGCCATTTTTTAAAGCTTATCACCTATCGTTAGTGTTAGTGTATTTTATGTATGGTGCAAGACAGTTCTTCTAATGTGGCCCAGTGAAGCCCAAAGGTTGGATACCCCTGATATAAAGGAGCCTTCAAACTCAAGAAGAGAGCTGCCAGACTCTGTTTAGCTAGGTCTATGCATGTACAAGAATAGAGGATGGATACACTGATCGAATGACATTCTGATTTTATAATTTGTATCCCCAAACTCCAATACTGTGGTACTAAATAACCAGAAAGAAAACAAATGGGAAAAGGGTATTACAAGAACAGCCAAATGACTAGGGTTTTACCAAACCCTATGGGGCAACTATGGAGACTGATCTCGGCCCTCCCCCTTCTCTCTCTGTCTCTGTCTCTCTCTGTCTCTGACAAAAACAATAAAATAAATCTTAAAAAAAAAACAACTATTGTTGTTTGCTAAGAGGCTATATAAGCTCAAGTTCTAAGCACTCCTTTGGGTTATTCATCACTGAATGCTCCCATACATGATGTATTAAAACTTGTTTTTCTCTTATTTGTCTTTTATTTGTCTTTTATCAGTCTAATTAATTTAAAGAGCCCCAGCCCATGAGCCCAAGATGGGTAGAGGAAAAATTTTTCCTCCCCTTTACTCCTCACAACACACCTACCGGTATGTGGTAAGTTGTGTTGTGAGCCTTGTCTTCCAGAGGAAAAGAATTTCAAAGAGATTAAACTAATTACCCACAGCTACATGAATAATAAGTGGCAGGGCCAGAGTGTCTGACCCAGAGTCTGAAGAACTCCTAACACTGTATCAGTATTTTTCAATGTGTAGTTCATGGTCCAGCTACATCAGAATTGCCTTTGATGTCTGTAGAGTCCTAGGGCCCAGTGAATAAAAATCTTTGAATACAGACCAGTAACCTGAACTTTTAATAACCTCTCCAAATAAATCAAATGCTCAATAAAGACTAGTAACTGCCAATATACTACAGTGACCTTATTGTTGATTTATTTTTTACTTTGGGGTATTTCTCTTATGGATATGACAAAATTCAACTAAGATGCCAGGAATTTAAATTCTAAATTGTTAAATGTAAAAATTAAATTTTAAATTATAAATAACTGAGACAAGATTCAAAGTATATTATTATTTCAGACTTTTACCACACACTAACATTTACTTTGGTCAACAAGGAAATCAATAGGCACATTCTAGGAGGAGATAAAATAATTAGTTCACATAGAATTCAGGGGTGGGTAAACTGCAGCCCACTACAGTTTTTTTGTGGCCCACCAAGACATCAGATTTTTATGATACAATTTATATCTTTTCTGAACTGCAAAGTTAACTAATAAATGCAATCATTTTAAAAGGTGTGGCCCTCCGCTAACCTTTAATTCCACAAAGTGGCCCCCGAGCCAAAACAATTGCCCACCCCTGACATTAGATAATTCTCTTGTATTTAAATAAGCTGACCCTCCATGTGCCTTAACATAATGCTACCGTATTTTCCGGTGTATAAGACGACCGGGCGTATAAGACGACCCCCTAATTTTACAGTTAAAACAGGTTTAGGCCTATATTCGCTGTATAAGACTACAGCCTCGGAAGTGGGGGGTAGTCTTATACAGCGAATATAAGCCTAAACCTATGTTTTAACTGTAAAATTAGGGGGTCGTCTTATACGCCGGAAAATACGGTAATCAAGTTTCTGTATCTCACATCACTGATCTAATCAAAGGTTTTAGAAGGAGGCTCTTAGAACAACCAACTTTGCAACCTTCAGCCGGTTCCTTAAATTTATAAATATCATAATTCATTCCCTCCTAAAATATAGAATGTCTATGTAAACCCTCACATACTATGAAGCTGTTACATTTTATTCAAATATCATTTATCTTGGTCCTTCTCCTTGGTATGGGTTATTGCTTTAATTGAAATGTAAAGTGTGCAAAAATGTAGGGAAACCAGGATAGCTCAGCGGGTTAAGAGCTCCCTTAGCTCGCTTTGCAGCCCCAGGGACCCAGTGAGGTTCAAACCCATATGCTGAACTGCAGCGCAACTGGTAACAGCCAGGATAGCACTGCAATAAAAATTCTCGCCTCCCATACAGGAGACTCCCAGGTCAGTTCCCACCCTGCGTGGCCCCACATCCACCTGTGTGAAATGAAATCATGTCATAACTAACGATATACAACTATGAAGACTGCTCAAGGCCCTCAACTCACTCCCTCTCACTCCCTCCCCTCTCTCTTTCTCTCTCTCTCCCCACTCCCCTCAAATAAAATGAATCTTAAAAAAAAGAAAGGAATATGGCTCTCTGTTACCACCTTGATTTCAGCTTCCAGAACTATGAGAGAAAAAATTTCTGTTGTTTCAGTTTATGAATTGTGGTCCTCTGTTACAGAAACCTTAGTAAATTAATATAGTTTGGTTAAGGACAATTAGTACAAGGCTGCTGTGAAATAATAAGAAACTGGTCTCTGCCCCTGGTTCCTGCTAATATTTGATCTTTAACCAAGCTCTAGTAATTTCCTGAGTAAGAGGAGTTTCTGACACAAAGCTTTTAAATCCCTTGGAATTTCCTGGGTATTTTGTTCAAATGCCTGAAGTAACTTCTGGTGAGCTCCTGGATGGGGGCTGATTGAGTCATAATTAGAAACTTGTAACTTTCAGCCCCATTCTCCAATCTCTGGAGAAGGAAAAGGAGCTGGAAATTGAATTGTTAATACATCACACCTACACCATGAAGCCTCCATAAAAAACCCCAAAGTATGGGGTTCAGAGAGCTAGCTTCCAGACTGGTTAACACATCCACATGCTAGAAGGAGCGGTGCATAACAGCTCCAAGGGACAGAAACTCTTGTACTTGGGACTCTTTCAGATCTTGCCCTATATGTCTCTTAATCTGTGCCCATTAATATGTGCCCTGTATTACATAATAGATAAACATAACTGTTCCGTGAAATCTGTGAGCTGTTCTAGCAAATTATCAAACCCAAGATGGGGTGACAGAAACTTCTAATTTATAGCTGCCTGGTCAGAAGCACCCAGGTGACAGCCTGGACTTGCAAACGGCATCTGAAGTAGAGGCTAGAGGGGCGGTCTTGTGGAACGCAGCCCTAACCCTGTGGAGTCCATTATACCTAAGTAGATAGTGTCAGAACTGAATTGAACTGTAGAATTCTCAGTTGGTATCTGCAGAGCACTGGAGAATGGCCTGGTATTGGGGGGGAGGAATCCCACACATTTCATTTTATTACACTTCAGAAAAAAAAAAACTACCAATAATAAATTTATCCTTTATAGGTATATTCTCATAACATCAGGCAATTGTATTAAAAAATGTACAGAAAACAATGAAATGTCATTACTTACAATGTGTGACTCCAGCTAGAGTTTGGTAGAAAGTAGGAGTATCACTATCATCAGTGAGCGTCACATACACACCTCCAGACAATAGCCAACGAGAGAAAGTAAAAGCATCTTTGTTTAGAAGAAGCCAATTTCTAAACTTTTCATAGTTAACCTTTTCACCCTAAAATTAAAACAAGAAAACAGGTTTAGTCAAATTTTAAGGTATCTTACTTGGAACATACACAACTTGAAATTTGCAATTAGTTGACATTTACCTACAAGGGAAAGATTATCTAAATAACACTAAAGGCTGTATACATGGAAACTGAGCTGTTTTCAAAAACAACTTTACTTTAGAACTTTCATTTACATAAAATCTATTCTGTTAATTGCTAGTTATTTCATCAATTCATTAAAGTAGTGCATTGCTACTTAAAGTAGTGGCATTAGGCTACTAATAAGACACATTTTATTTGCTAAGGTATTAATATATCCTGAAATCAGTAAACTATGTTTCTTTCAATATTTAATAAATCCAATTTTTTCACTTGCCTTATCCCTCCACTCTTCTTTGGCATCTCAATCTGCCAAAATTAACATACTTTAATTAAATAAGTATGAAATTTAAAAGCTCTTTAAAATTTCATTGGCATATTAAAAACACCTATCCAGGAGTACTCATCCAGAAAGCACCCATGAAAACACATATTCATAAATCAACTATAATACAAAAAGAAATAAGTAGATTTCTGTGTCTTTGCTGTCTTTCCAAATATTTGCCTTGTTAAATCTCTGGAGAAAAATAGTACCCAGGCTGAAAAAGAACATCACAGGGCTACGCAAGTCAACCTCTTTGGAAGACAGGAGGACTTAGGTCGGGGGTGGCGAACCTGTGGCACACGGAGCAATTATTTCGGCACGTGGAGCTGGGAGGGCGCTAAGGGCAATTTCACGGTGAGTTTAGATTACAGGGTCCAAATAACAACTAAAATTGATCTGACTAAATTGCAGATGGGAAGACAAAGAAGAGCGCCATATACGTTTTTTAATTATAAGGAGTACTTTTCTGTTGTATTACTTGCTTTGGTTGATGCCAACTGTAAATTTATAGCAATAGATAGATGTTGAGTCATATGGAAAAGAGGGGACAGTGGAATTTTTGCGAAGTCTGTCATGGGGAAACAAGTGCTTTCAGGAATTATATTTCCTCCAGATGAGAGACTTCCTGGTTCGAATAAAGTAGTGCCCTATGTTATAGTTGGAGATGGAGCTTTCAGATTACACAAACATGGCATGAAACCATACTGTAAAATAACAGCTCGAGGAGAAAAATCTAAAGTCATCTTCAACTACAGGTCAACTCGTGCTCACAGAGTAACGGAAAATGCGTTTGGGCTATTGAGTCAAATTTTTCGAGTATTCTACTCTCCCGTTGCTGTCACACCTGAAACATGTGAACAACTTGTAATTGCAGCAAGTGCAGCTTGTGTAATGTTAAAAACAACAAAATATAAACCTGATGTGATTCATCTGTATTCTTCTGCACAACAACAGAAATCACACTAACAATGATAGAGGATTCTTTAATTTTCATGGGTACTCCATGCATTTGACGACTAATGTTTATTATTATAATTTAATTGTCACGTTTTTTTCCTTTTTGTTTCATATAAATTATAATTTTATTATCATGTTATTCTACACCGAATAAAAATGTAATAAATGACTGATAGAGATTTTCTATGGTATTTAATTTATATAATTACCTTTGTTATGCACTCTAATAAAATATTTAAACTTCAAAACAAATAATTGTGACTACCATTTAAAAATTATTGTTTTTTGTTATAAAAACATCCTATGCCTCTTATAGACATAAAAATAATCGACACCTCTATCTCACTCGATGGGTTGGCATGCGAGTCGAGCGAGTATACTCTTATTTCATAAACTTTGGCACTCAATCCAAAAGGTTCGCCACTCCTGACTTAGGTTGAGTGAGGGCCAGATGATTTTAAGAGAAAAAGGGAGAAGTAACTCACAGGGAAATACAATGAAGAATGATATTCAGGAGCCTAGCAGCTATAATCTTAATAGTGGTATTAAAGGATTAAAATAATTTCTAACCTAGAAGAGATATAGTAGAAACAGTTTCTACATTTTGTAGTAATATCTTATTAAGTACAATATGCTTAGCCCAGTAGTTTCCAAACATTTAACAGTTCAGTCAATCTAAACACTCAAGACAATACTGACAGTTTTATTTTCTGAATGGAAGAATATGGCATTCAGACTTGCTGCAGAGATATGTGAGGACACTGCTAACATGTTTAGAGATTAAGGACCATAACCATATTCTTTCTCTTAAATATATTTATTTATTTATTTGTTTGTTTTTGACAGAGAGATAGAGAGAGAGAGAGAGATGGAGAGAGAGAACTGAACTGGGGGAGCTCCCAGTTCAGCATATGGTTCCGCACGGGCCAGGGCCAGGATTCGATCCTTGGTCCCCGGCGCTGCAAAGTGAGCACATAACCTACTGAGCCATCCCGGCTTCCCCCATATTCTTTCTGAACCCTAAGTTTCATCTAGAGCAGGGGTTCCCAACCTTTTTATACCCTAGGGCGCATTCTAAAATATCGGTAGGGTGGCGGGCACCAGCTATTTCTAAGTATATTTATTATTGAACAAGAATAAAAAATAATAAACAAAAATAATTTTAAAATAATAAATTTATTGTACAAATTATATACACACAAAAAAAATATATACAAAACGTAATACAAAGTAAATAATAAAAACACATGTATAATAAAATCATTTAAAAAAACATAAAAGAAAACATAAAAAAAAACAATCTGTCAGTGTGATCTTTGGCATTGCATTTCATTGGCCAGTGCCTCATAATTAGGAGAGTACGACGACAACCCTGTTAGCAAACAATTATTAAGATGCTCATCGGTAAGTCGAGATCTATATCGTGATTTTCTTAAATTCATGTTTGAAAACAAAGATTCGCATAAATACGTTGACCTGAAAAACGATTTGATTTTATATGCCGCTTTTTTTTAAAATGGGAACCTTTCTTTGTCGACTATGTTCCATAAATCCTCTGATATTAAGGATTTTAGCAAAATATAGTTCTTAAGGTTCAAAATTTCTAACTCTAGTTCTTCTGCTTTCCCCTGAACAAGGTCTGCAATACATGCGGCTAGTTCTATTACATTTATTTGGCAAGTAAAAGGATTGATACAGAAGGAGACAATTGGCTCGATATTTGTGAACTGCAGAAATCTCTCTTCAAACTGTTTTTGAAGCACTTGCAGGGTCTCAATAAATAATGACATGTTTAATTCATTGTTACCTAGCATTCTCCCCATATATGGGAAGTGCACGAGAGACTTGATATGCAGATGTGATATCAACAAAGTCCATTTCGCTTTAAATGCGTTTACAGAGCTTATCATTTCAGCTCTATTTTTGTCTTTTCCCTGCAACTCCAAATTGAAAGAATCTAATTTTTCCATGGTATCAGCAAGAAAACCCAAATCCACCAGCCGGCAAGAGTCTGTTAGTTCATCCTAATTTTCATTTTTATCATGTATAAATGTTTTTATTTCTTCAATTAAGTTCACAAATCTTGTAAGAACTTTACCTTTATTGAGCCAATGTACTTCAGTATGCAGGATGAAATCATGTTCTTTATCTTCAGTATCTTCTAACAGGGCCTTGAAAAGTCGGTGTTGCAGTGGAGCTGCTCGAATAGAGTTGATTCTCTTTGTGACTATTTTCATAACATGTTCAAAGGGCAGTATTTTACAACACAAAGCTTCCTGATGGATAATACAGTGGTAGGACATAAAGTCTGAAAGTGATTCATCTTTCCTGCAAAGGGCAATAAATCCTTTGTTTTGACCAACCATTGCTGGTGCCCCATCGGTAGTTATCGCAGACAACTTATGCAAAGGCATGTTTATCGACCTGGCGTATGTTCTGAAAGTTTTATAAGTATCCTCACCTCTCGTCTGTCCTTTCATTGGCAATATTTGCAACAGCTCCTCTTTTACTGTGAAGTTACTAAATACCATTCTCACCATAACTGCCAACTGTGCTGTGTCTGATATATCTGTTGACTCGTCAAATTGCAGAGAGAAGCAGTCACATATTTCCAAGTCAGTCTTTAACTAAGTTTGCAAGTCTTTTGAAATTGCGTGTATTCTTCTTGTGACTGTGTTATTTGACAACTGTAGGTCTTGTATCGCCGACATAATCTCACACTTGTTAGAATATTCCTCAAACAAACAATCGGCAGCAGTCAGAAATGCTTCTTTGAACAATTCACCATCCTGGAAAGGTTTTTTATCCTTTGCGAGCATGTGAGAAATTTTGAAAGAAGCAATGGTTGCCTTTTTAGATTTTTCCACATGTCTAGTGAAAACAGTCTGTTGAGTAGTTAAACTTCATTTTAGTTGATTTATTTTTTTCTTTCTTACTTCAGATTTAAGTGGATCATTCGTATCAACAGTGGTATGACTTGTCTGAAAGTGACGTTCAACATTATGTTTTTTCAGCACTGCAATACTACTGCCACACAACAGGCAAATGCATTTACCTTTTAAATTAATGAAACAATATGATTCCTCCCAGTCTGTGTTAAAGTTATAGGTTCGTTTTCTCTTATTTGGTCCACTCATTTTAGGACTAAAAAAATAAAAATAAAAACAGTTATAGAACTACAATATCAAATCAAATTGCCACCATAATAATAGATTACCTACCTCGCTTTTAGTTCATTTAAAATCGAATATATCAAAACACTGCGATCCTAGCTAACCGTCACGACCCGATCAGTCCAGCAACCGCAATCAAAATGGCAACTTCGCGTCTCCCGGTTGGGTGGAGGAGAGTTTAAAGAGTGCAGCGGCTAAACAAGACGCAGCATGTACAAAAGCGAAAGCTAGGGAAAAACTTATACATTCAATATTGCAAACATACCAACGAATATAATAAACCTGTGTAGATACTCAAACAATATTTTAAAATTCTAACAAATGTATAAAAATAAATTATAGTTTTACTTAGTGTTTATGAAAAACTTCTGATGCAGTCAAATATTGGCGGGCGCATACAAGTCGGGCCGCGGGCGCCATGGCGCCCGCAGGCACAGGGTTGGGAATCCCTGATTTAGAGTGTTAGCAGTATAAATTCCACAAGCTAATGCTCATTTTCACACGTTAATACCTCAGACATTGGAATAAGTCATAAAATCAACAGTATCCTTTATTTACAATGGGCAAAAGTTTTCTTTCTTTATAATACATAAAGGTGCTTTTATAACTGATGGCATCTTAGATTCAGTGAAACATAATACTTTTAATGGCCTCAGTGACGCTAAGAGTTAATAACAATGGTTCCCAACCTTTTCTCACTTTTTTACCCCTTTTAAACCCATTTCTATAAATTGTCCCCCTTGTTTTTAAAACAGCTATTTTTAAATACTGACACTTTTGTTCAGTGACTATTTTAATGTAAAATAGTGGAAATGAGGTAATGTTAGGAAAGAAAAATTACTACACTAAACATACAAACCACAGATTTAATTTTATAATATTTGTAACAGTTAAATATTAATAATGAATCAGTATTTAACAAACTTTTAATTTATTAATATTTATTGGTGTTATCTGAAAAGTCTATAATTGTTATGCAGATCACTACCTGATTAAAACATTGTTAGTGAGATTGTTGAGCTTGCTTTGGTGCACTTAGTTTCTTGAAACGAGGCCCAAAAGATTCAAGATACAGTCTTAAATCTGGACTTGCATTAAGCTTGTTGAGGTACTTATTTTTATAAAGGTGTAAGAAAAAGCTCTCTCCACTAGCTCGGTATTAGCAAATGGCAAGAGGTTTTTGAGTGTCTTCTGAGGTGTTCATATTTCTCACTAATATTTACCCAGAAGGTAATAAGATAGATGCTTTCTTTTAAAATCAGAATTTAAAGAAGAATCGGTTGAAAGTTCAATTAAAGGCTCTTTTTCACCAATGGATAGTTTAACTTCTTCGAAGAATTCTTCATTAATGGAATCTTCAATACAGTTACTTTCTTTTCTACTCTGAGGAAAGTACTTAGAACACTTTTAGACCTTCCAAGTGACTTACAATATTCTCTTCCACGTTTTGGGATAGGTGCAAGTCATTCTCAGACAAGAAGTTGTGCAGAGTTTCAAAAACTTCAGGCTGACCTCTCAATACATGCTTTCTAAAAGTCCAGTTTTTTAATCATTGACTCAACATTGTCAGTTACTTGGAATATAGTGATTGAACTGTTTTGAAGTCCCAAGTTGAGATTATTTCTAAAAAATTATCTGATAAATATGCAAGACTTTGAAGCCAATTACTGTTTTAAAACTTTGGAGCAAAAGGTAAAGCAAAGGTCTTCAAAAAATACCTGAACTTCATGTCTAAATTCAAACATCCATATAAGTACTTCATCACAAGATAGCCACCTTACCTCTACATGCAAAAGTAATAGGCTATGAATGCTGTTCATTTCTTCATACAGTGCTTTAAGCAATCTAGAGTTTCATGGTTGTGACTTAATAAAATTTATAACTTTTATAGCCTAGCCTCATCAAGAGCATCTTTCAGTTCACTAGGAAGAGGCTTGGATGCAAGACTTTGTCTATGAATGCAGCAATGACTCTATGGTACATGGGCTACTTCTTTAATTCAGCCATGTAGGCCTATAAAACAACCTAAGATAGGCTTGCCCCCCAAGTGCATACACCACAATAATTCGACCAACTACTGTCTTTTTCAATGAAATAACCATTGGTTACATTAAAAATGTTTTTGCCTATGATACGCTCTGTCAATGGGTAACAGAGCAACAGGTTTTCCTCAATTTCATTTCCTACCATGAGCAAAATATGAACAAAATAGATAAGTCATCAACATCTACACTTTAATCAACCTGAATGAAAAAGAATTTATTTTCCATCACCTACAAATGAAAACCTATATTTAGTATGCTCTTCAGAGTATTTCCTTTTGTTCTGTGTAGTATCTGAGGCATGTACCTTTTTACTATCACCCAGTGTGGGCGTACTCGTGGCTGCAGACACATGTTGAGAAATACTTGGTGAAGGGTTATAATCCACATCTAATTTTGGCTTTTTAACCGTTCCTATTTTCAACCACTGATCCATAACTGACACACTTAAAATTCACTGATAACAATAACTGAAACCATGTGAAACATTAAATTAAAAAACTGCTTGAAAAAAAGAACCATGATTAAAGATAATGCACTTACTCTTACTCAGTTAATAACTAAATACAGTCTGGCTATGGATGTATTTATATATTTGGGGAAGTTTTAGAAACTTTGCAAATGGATTGTTCTGAAATAGTGCATAATGACTGGTAGAGGAGTGGTTTGGGGAAAGGGTTCATAGCCCTACCCTCACCAATCATCATTGCCTAATGTGATCTAATTTTGAAGTGTTTACACTAATGGTGATTCAAACTTAACATTTATCATTTCATAACTTTTACATTTTTTTACTTTACTTGTTTTTTGCCATTGCTGATTATTTTTCTAGTACCCATGAACAGCCCAGCACGTACGACCGGGGGTATGTGTACCACTGCTTGGGAACCAATGTGTTATGAGATGAACTTTCATATAGCACTAAACAAGAAAAAAGCTGCCAATTATAATAAGTATGTCTGCCACCTTCACATAGTTAACATTTACTATTTACAATCTCCTGAGCAGCATTCTAAACATTTTTATGTTAATTTAATCTTCAAAGCAATCCTTTACAGAAAGCAGGACAGCTTTGAATGTGGCTCAACACAAATTAGTAAACTTTCTGAAAACATGAGATTTTTTAAATTCACCTGCTAGTGTTAGTGTTAGTGTATTTTATGTATGTCCCAAAACAATTCCTCTTCTTCCAATGTGGCCCAGGGAAGCCAAAAGTTTGGATACCCTGCTCTATAGGAAATATTGTCATCCCCATTTTACACACGAGGAAACTGAGGCACCAAAAAGTTATGTAATCTATATAAGGTTTCACAGTGGCAGAGACAGGATTGAACCCAGGTAGTCCAGGCTCCAAAGTTTCTGTACGTAAGCTATTCACCACACCACCTGGCTGACAATGAAATATAAAGTAACCTCTGGAATTCACCTCCCCATTGGGATCACTCCATATAACTGATAGCACCAAAATTCAATCTGTCTAACCTAACCTTTTATGTTTTTGAGTCATGGATCGCTTCTAAAAAAGGGAGCAAAAGGAAAGTCTCCTTTTATAAACTGTCATAATAGTAGTCTAGAAAAAAATGTCCCACTACCACAAAAGGCAATTAAAGAGAAACTGAAACTGATACACCTTCGGAGAACAATATAAAACATAAATTTCCACTTTAAAAATCAACTGCCCAAAATATCCTGTAAGAAAAAAATACAACTCCTATGTGGATTTTCTTTATAAATTCATCTGTAAAGGCTAATATAGCCAAGACAGAAAAACCTCACACCCATTCCATGTTACTTAAATCTAGGTGCTAGGTCCATATCTTTTAATTGCTTCCTTTTTTTTAATAGTTTTGGTTTCGTTTTTTGTTTTTTAGGAATGTAAAAAACAACACAAAGCCTTGTTGTAGGAGGTCCAAATAAGATTATTCTAATATAAGTAAAATGATATTGAAACATGGTTACTTGAAAAGCAAGGATCTGAACACAGACACATCACTCAGAAATTACAGAAGGTACTGTATTTTTTCCTGTGTATAAGTTGCCCCATATATAAAATGACTCCTACTTTTCTAACCCAACATTAAGGAATCAATACACATAGGGAAGCCGGCATGGCTCAGTGGGTTAAGCGCTCAATTTGTAGCCCGAGAGACCGAGGATCAAATCCCAGCACCAGCCCGTGCAGACCCATATGCTTAACTGCCGTGTGCCTTCCATGGGGGAGGCCTCAAGTGCAGTTCTTGCCCCGTGATTCGGCCCCTGGCTCAAGGCAATGAGGGGCCGTGCCTCCCATATGGGAGGCCCCCAGCCCAGTTCCTGCCCTGTGTGGCCCCCGCCCATCTGTGTGAAACAAAACTATGTCAATAACTGATGAGTACAACTATGGAGATTGCTCTGGGCCCTCCCCCTTTTCTCTGTCTCTGTCTGTCTCTGTCTCTCTCAGTTAAAAACAATAAAATAAATCTTTAAAAAAAAAAAGAAATCAATACATGGGTTACTCCTGTGCATAAGACGACCTTCAATTTTTGGTCTAACAATTTTACACAGAAGTATCAGCTTTCCATGGAAAAATGGTAAATAGCTGACTCAGACAAAATTAGCCTACCTACAGTAATAAGATTTTATCACTCATATCTAATGATTTAAGTAGACATATACATGAGTGTTCCAAAACTTTGACCTCTCATTTCTTTGATCTTTCCTCTTCCAAAGATCTTGTCCTTCATATAACACTACCCCAGCTATTTATGACCATAGTCTTATGATCTTTTTATTATAACCATTCCACTTCCCATAAATATAATTTTAAGCACTCCACTTTCCCCACCATAAGTTACTCTTATGAGCACACTCCTTCTAGGATCCTGTCTCTAGTAATTTTTAAACCCCATAAGATCTACACCAATGACCTACCCTGTACATTCCAAATCTAAGGATCACTTCTCAGTGATCAAAGGTCAACTCGTTTGACCTTCCAGTTTATTTGACATAATTAAACACTCTTTCCTCTTGAAACATTTTCATCATTTGGCTTCCAGGACACCATTTCCTTTTGGTTCTCCTCACATACTATTCCTTAGGCTCCTGTTTTGATTTCTCTTCATCTTGTCCATTTAAATATTGGAATATAGGACTCAAGTCTTCCAATCTGTTTTCTATCTAAATTCACTCCTAGATGATCATCCTCACCTAAAAAGCCAATAAAACCTTTCCCCTGAACTCCAACTTATTTTATCAAAAAGTATAGTTGACAATTCAACTGGCATGTCTAATATGATTCTCCAATTTAATTATGTCCTAAGCCTCTCTTGATATTGAAACCCAAATCTCCCTCTACAGTAGTCTTAGCCATCTCAGTTAATGGCAACTCATTTAGTAAATCAGGCCAAACACCTTAGTAATCTTTCTGTCACAGCTCATAATCAATACAAGAAAATATCCTGTCAAATCCACCTTCAAAATAAATGCAGAATATAAAGACTTCTCATCACCTCACTGATATACTATGATCCAAAAGACCATCATCTCTTACCTGGATTATTCAGATATCTCAATTGGACTCTGTTCAACCTACCCTCCACATAAAAGCCAAAATGATATTAAAAAAAAAAAATCTTGGGAAAGCTGGGATGGCTCAGCGGGTTAACTGCTCACTTAGAAGCCTCGAGGACTGAGGATCGAATCCCGGCTCCGGCCCAGGCAGGCCCACATGCTGAACTGGGGTGTGCTTCCCGAATGTGGTGAGGCCCTCAGTTCAGTTCAAAAAAAAAAAAAAAAAAAATCATATACTCCTCTGCTCAAAACCCTCTAATGGGGAAGCCAGGATGGCCCAGTGGGTTGAGCGCTCACTTTGCAGCACTGGGGACCGAGGATCGAATCCCGGCCCTGGCCCGTGCGGACCCATATGCTGAACTGGGGAGTGCCCCCAGTTCAGTTGTCTCTCTGTATCTGTATCTCTCTCTCTCTCTCTCTCTCTCTCTCTCTCTCTCTCTCTCTCTCTGTCTCTCTCTCTCTGTCAAAACAAAAAACAAAAAAAACTGATGTACAACTATGGAGACTGCTCTGGGCTCTCCCCCTTCTCTCTCTCTCTTTCTCTCTCTCTCTCTGTTAAAAACAATTAAAAAAAAAAAAAAGAGATTTAAAAAAGAAAACCCTCTAGTGCAGTGGTCCCCAACCTTTTGGGCACCAGGGACTGGTTTCATGGAAGGCAATTTTTCCAGGGATGGGGGTGGGGGTTGGGGGAAATGGGGTTTCGGAATGTTTAAACTCCGGATGCAGCTTAATTGTCACTTACCACTCACTGATAGGGTTTTGATATGAATCTGCAAGCAATTTATTTATTATGGTCTCTGTGTAGTCAAACCTCTCTGCTAATGTTAATCTGTATTTATAGCCGCCGCCCCCCCCCCCACCCCAGCACTAGCACCACCACCTCAGCTCCACCTTAGATCATCAGGCATTAGATTCTCATAAGAAGTGCATAACCTAGATCTCTTGCATGCACAGTTCACAACAGGGTTTGAGCTCCTGTGAAAATCTAATGTTGCTGCTGATCTGACAGAATGCAGAGTTGAGGCTGCAATGTGAGCAATGGGGAGTAGCTGTAAATACAGATGAAGCTTTGCTTGCTCACCCACAGCTCACCTCCTGCTGCTATGAAGCCCAGTCCCTAACAGGCCATGGCCTGGTACGGGTGTGTCACCTGGGGGTTGGGGGCCCCTGCTCCAGTGGTTTCCATCTCACTTAGGATGAAAATAAAAGAATTCACACTGTCCTACGGGATCATATATAATGCCCCTACCCCATCCCACCCCTTTCCCCAATCTCTGTAGCTTCATTTCCTACTACTCCTTGCTCAGTCCATTCTAACTAAATTGGCTTCTTTGTTGTTCCTTGGGCATGTCAAGCGCACTCCCAACTCAGGGCCTTGGCTATATTCTCTTCATAGAAAGTGCTTCCCCCAGATATCTGGTTTTACCTCTCACGTCCTTTAAATTCTTTGTTTAAACGTCACTATCTGATAAGACTGTCCTAACGGCCCTATACAAAATACTGACACTCAGCCACTTCCTTTCTAATACCACCTATTCCACTTTACTTCATTTTTCCCTATAGCACTAATTATCATCTAATATATATGTATCATCTAATACATATATGTTTTTGTGCCTAAATTTTAAAGAGCCCATTAGCTAATCATATTTAATTCCTATCTATAAAATGAGAATGTCGGCACATTAAAATGAAAAACTACACATTCTCCCCAAATGAGCATAGTATTAACACATTTGACATCTCTGTGAAAAATCCAATTAATCAAGCCTAAAAAAATTGTCTTTTTTCCGACCAGCAAATGTTTGTTATTGGAGAAAAAAAACAGAAATACTATCACAGCAACTTCCAGTCAATAACTCAGAACCAAAAGTTCAAGAAGCCAATCCTTTTGCACCATACTACATAGAAATCCCTTTGCACCAAATACAAAGAAATGCTGAGTAAAAGGTAACACCATAACCACTATCAACAACTGCAGAGCCAAGCTCAAAAGCAAGAAAGGGCAATCTTCAGGTGCAATCAATACAGAGAAAACTCAAAGCCAGAGTGGTGAAAAACTAAAGCCAGAGAGTCTAAAGAAATATTAGAAACAGACAAATGCATATGGTTAGAATACAGTGATACCTTGGAATCCAAACGCCCCAAAACTCTAACAACTTGGAATCTGAACTAAAAAATCCAGCAAATTTTGCCTCAGAATCCGAACGCCAACTCGCTGTTCGTGTGGGACATATCGACTGTACGACTGACCCGTAGCTTTATCCGAACGTCTACTCATCTTGGAACTTGAATGTCTTGGAACCTGAACAGGGTTCCGGGACAGATTACATTCAAATTCCAAGGCATCACTGTATTGACAATCAGTGCCCATATAGTTAGGAACATGACCAAACTAAACTGAATAAAAACTCACTGAATAACAATACTAAGAGCAGAAAAGTCATATCTGTGAAATGGAAGTGATTCAAATAGCCACCTATAAGAAATCACATAGCACTGAATGGTGCAGGAAGGGATCAGAAACTTCTAAAAGAGTTTTTACTCTACCATCTCTAGAGACTTTTCTCATATTAGCAAATCTCTGAAAAGCAAAATAATAATAATAATAATTTTCTCTGTTAAAAACACATATTTTCTAGTATTTAACTTTTATATAATGAAAATATATTAATTATAAAACCAGAAAAATGAACAATTATTTTAAGAACTTTTAGAAGAGTTTGTTTGAGCCAACTGATGACATGCCAGAAAGCAAGATCTCAGATGCTCCCCCAACATGATGCATTTTTAAACCCAAATATTTCACAATGTAAATCAACTAAGTAAAATAAATGATAAAATAGGGTTTGATGGGTCATAGAGGTACCAGAATAGCTCAAGGCAAATGAGTGATACATCTATATATCCATGATGAAAAGTAATGGCAATATAATGTGAGCAATGCTCAGGTAACTACATGATCACCTGTGTGTGCATATGTACATGTGTGGGTGGGTGTGTGGGTGTAAGAACGTGAGACTGTTTCATTATATCTTAAGTATAGACAGTTGCCTTTAGAGTAGAAATGGGGACTTTCAGATTCATAAATATAGTAATAATAAATGCCATGGACCTTTGAACATAGCACATAGTTAAAACCAACTGTTAAATACTAAAATGTCAAGAATATGGTACACATAAACACCTATTCATCATAGGTAAACTCATTATACAACTAAGAGTTAATAAATACTTTGTCAACAGGTAGGGATAAAATGTAACTCTTTAAATATACCTCTGAGAAACACTTCCTGAGTGTATCTGGGACTTTACCATCCACCACATGGAGCATTCTTTCCATTTCTTCCCGTAGAACATAGCTCCCGGATTCACTTGCAAAGAGACTAAAAATGTCTAGGATAAAGAAAGAATAAATTAATCTTATCATAAATACCCTGGTGGAAGTAGGACAAGAAACATAACAATTATTGAGTGATTACTAATGCCAAGCACTTTATAAATATATAATTTAATTTATTCATTAAAAAAAACCCAACAATGCAAATTAAAATATATCATAGTAGTAATGTGATATAAAACACACAAAATCTGCAAAAATGTTTAGGTGTGACAATACAAAGTGTTAGCAATAAGCCGGAAGAAAAAGAAACTCTTCTACATTTTTAATGAGTATGAATTACTGCAACCACTTTGGAGAACAAATTGCCAAAGTTTAGTAAAGGTAAATATGTATGCGAGAAATTCAAGTTCTGGGCAACTCTACTTCTACTCTTGAGAAACTCTCATACATGTGTATGTTCATGAACAACAACATTTTCTGGGGTATTATTTGTAATAGCAAAATTTAGGAAAAAATATATAAATTCCTATCAACAAGCAAATAGGTAAATTTAGTTACACATGTGCATACACACACACAATGAAATACTATATAGCAGTTAGAATAAAAGAACTAAGTGTTTCAAGATGAATAAATACCAAAACTATTCAAGTTAAAGCAAATTGCAAAATAATCTGTATAATATACCATTTTAAAAGTTTAAAATCTGCACAACAGTTGAAGATTATGGTTAAGGATATATAAAAATGTCATAAATGTATAAAAACCAGTATGAAGAATAAAAGATCATCAAAGTCATGAGAATGATAACCTCTGAAGGAAAGAATGAGGTTGGGACAGTGAAGGATACAAGAGAAAAGCTTACCTTGGTTGTAATATTTTATTTTTTTTAAAAACAAGATCTTGGGCAAATATGATATAATGTTAAGGAATAAAGCTGAGTAGAGGTACATATTACATATACCTATATGTCTGAAATATTGCTGTTATGGGTTGAGATGCATCCCCCAATAAGATATGTTGCCTTATTTGCAAAGAGAGAAGACAGAAAGACAAGACATTCCATCCCTCTGAAGACCCAGCAAGCTCCACTGCCTGCCTTCCTACATCCTATGGCCAAGTCCCTTAGGGGGAGTATATATTACTAGAGTGCTCTGATCATCTATTAGGGATTGAGTTGTATCCCACCAAAAGATTTTAAAGTCCTAACTCCAGTGCCTGTGAATGTGACCTTATTTGAAATAAAGCATTCGTGGATTGCAATCAACTTAAGTTGGGTTCATTGAGATAGGCCCTAATCCAACAACACAGACTACAAGAAGAAAAAACAGATACAGTCAGAAGGAAGCCATATGATGAGACAGACAGACTGGAGTGATGCAGCTATATGCCAATGAATGCCAAGGACTGACGGCCACCACCAGAAGTTAGAAAGAAGAAAGGATTCTTTACAGGTTTCAGAGAAAGCAAGACCCTGCTAACATACGGTATTAATTTTGGATTTCTAGCCTCCAAAACTGTGAGATAATAAATTTCTGTGTTTAAAGCTACCCAGTTTGTGGTACTTTTGTTATACCCTAGGAAACTAATAAAATCATATAATAAAAATGAAAATTTTGGAAAAGCTGGGATGGCTCAGCGGGTAAAGCGCTCGCTTTGAAGCCCCGAGGACCAAGGATCGAATCCCGGTCCTGGCCCATGCGGACCCACATGCTGAACTGGGGAGTGCCCCCAGTTCAGTTCTTGCTGGGGCCTGTGTGTGAGGCTCCCGGCCCAGTTCCTGCCCTGCGCAGCCCATGCCCACCTGTGGAGTGAAACTATATGAAAAAACTAATGTCAACTGTGGAGACTGCTCTGGGCCCTCCCCCTTCTCTCTGTCTCTCTCTGTCTCTGTTTCTCTCTGTCAAAAATCAATAAAATAAATCTTTAAAAAAAAAAAAAAAAAGAAAGAAAATTTAAAATATATGTTGAGACAAGGATTTGAGTGAGATATTCCTTCCCAGAATATATCATCAGTTTGGCTCAAATAATATATATAAATACACACACACACACACACACACACAAGGTGCAGCAGAATTAACTCCTTTTTTAAAAAAATGGGGAAGCCAGAATGGCTCAGTGGGTTAGGCGCTCACTTTGCAGCTCTAGGGACCGAGGATCAAATCCTGAGACGGAGGATCGAATCCTGGCCCCAGCCCGTGCAGACCCATATGCTGAACTGGGGAGTTCCCC
>PVKE010014870.1:0-34293 GCA_004027555.1 Craseonycteris thonglongyai
CAAAAAGCTGATATGAATTGAACCCAGATCATATTCTTCCCAAAACTGCCCTCTAAATCATTAAATATGTCTTATCATAACTATGGTGTTTTACTGGAGGCTTTATAAATGGTTATGAACAGTACTAACCATATTATTCTATCATTTTATGAGCACATAAGTTTATTTTTCTTTGAATGATTCATTCATCATTTAACCATTCAACAAATATTTGCTGAGTGCTGTGGGCTTAGCTCTATAAAGCCTTGGCCTTAAGCAATTGAACAAGATGGATGTGAACTTTTGGATAGTATCTTATAGTGGGAGATATAGAGAAGTGTAGGAAGATAGTTACAATAGTAACATGTTCTAAATGCTACAATTAGGGAGGCACTATGTGCTTGGAAACATAGAAGGTGCAACTAGTTCAGATTTGGAAGTTTAGGAAAAGTTTCCCGGACAAAGTAATATCTTTAATGAGATCTGAATGATGGATGATAAGCGGGAAGGAGGGAAGGTAAGAAAATGAACCAAGAAATGGAACCGCAAGTTCAAAGTCTTGCTGATCAAATTAAGGCACTGAAAAGTTCTGTAAGTTAAGAAGGTGGATTACAACTTGAAGATGGAGATGAGACTAAAGGGGTGAATCAGGGGACAGATTATTAAAAGTCTCAATTTGAGTATAATTTGTTCTTATTATTAGAGTAGTGGGAAACTAATGAAGGGTTTTAAAATAGGGAATAATACTATTAGATTTGTGTTTTTCAAAGATTATGCCACAATGAAGATAATAATTTCAAGGGAAAATATCAGAAGCTTACATGATACAGTTATTATTTTTATCAAAGAGAGGAGTTTTAAATGACAAAGTTTTCTTCAGTTAAGAACACATTTTTCATGTTGTGACTGCATTAGTTTGAATCTACAATTTCTAGCAGAATGTGTTGTCTATATTATGGGTCTAAATTGGATTGAATTGAGTATTTAAAAGATCAGCATTTCATTGTTTTTAATTTCACTTTTTACTATTAAAAGTTTTTCATATTCAATTAGGAATTAAAAGGCCTATAGCATATTTTTATTTTCTTTAAAAAAAGTAATGCACTATCTTTGTGAGATATTTTCATGTTGTCAATGCCAAAACTCAAACGTTCAGTTATGATACAAATTTTCTGGAAAAATATTTTTAGTGTATGTGATACCCTCTCATTTACAAAAGTGCACACATTTTTCTTTCATCAAATTTATGGGCTTAGTCAGAATTCTAATGGTACATTAAAAGATTTCTAATAATACATAAAATTAAGCTCAAGGCTCTTCTTCTTATTTTTTAAAAATGTATTTTATAGGGAGTTCCTGGAGATCCCGGAGCAGTTGGCCCATTAGGACCTAGAGTAAGTATCTCCTCCTTTGTAATTATTTCCATTGGCTTCCTTTTAAAAAGGGCATCTTTTATCTTAATGTGGGCTCTTTTTTAAGCATTCAAATTCTTCTACTTGAGGAAAATCAATCTTATGAGAAATATTTTGTGCTGTGAAGCTAGTATATTCTAAGTTTATTTCTTATCACTAAATTAGAAAATTGAGCCTTAATAGTTAATCATCTCTAAATTTTTCTTCAGTAGAAGCCATTTTTCAGGTTTTCAGACACATTTTAACCTATTTTAGATCAAACACTGACATTCCAATGTTGTGCTAGGGAGAACGAGGAAATCCAGGGGAAAGAGGAGAACCTGGAATTACTGGACTCCCTGGTGAGAAGGGAATGGCTGGAGGACATGGTCCTGATGGTCCAAAAGTAAGTATAATAGAGAGCTTGGTATTTTGTAATGTTCTAAAATTGCTGCTTCATAAACACATGATAGTACTAGTATTTATTACTCTAGTTTTTGCATTTATTTGATTATATAATTCTCTTCTTTAATGAATATTTAATGAGCACCTACTAGACTTTTCCTTTGCACTAAAGAGTCATTTAAAAAAAATCTCACTCTTATAATGGGATAAATGGACTAGTAATACACATAGTAATGCATTCTCATATACAAACCCATTTCTAGTTTTTATATAAATTTTATTAATAACTTCCATTAATGAGCAGAAATAAGAAATATAAAATTGAATAATTTATTCAGAGGTATTCTTAACTAAATTATATGCTCCATTTTCTCTGTCTCAAGTCCCACAGTTCTGATTCAAAATATATGAAAGTAGGTCATTTTGAAATCTGAAAGTATAATACATCATAAGGCAAAAAACATTTCCTTTTGGGTACCATTTTAATATTGTTAGAAGATGGTTACACTAACTTCAGTGTAAACATTAAAAGTAGAATTTTTCATGGTTGTATAACATTAGATTTCTTACTGTCTTCAAGGTCCAGTGTAATTGATTGCATAAGATACGTGTGCTTCAATTTAACCACTGAATGAGCTTGAAAACCAGCTTAATATCGTAGTGAGTTCACTTATTGTTTTGTTCATTTTAGGGCAGTCCAGGACCAACTGGGACCCCTGGAGATACAGGCCCACCAGGTCTTCAAGGTATGCCAGGAGAAAGAGGAATTGCGGGAACTCCTGGCCCCAAGGGCGACAGAGTAAGTCTGGTTTTTTGTGTGTTTTTTTTTTAATTAATTCATTTAGATTTTCTACTGATAATGATTTCCTGGGCACACTTTTATTTTTACCATCCTGAGACATAAATCATGCATTTATTCATTCACTTTTTAAAAATTTTATTAAATTTATTGGGGTGAGAATGGTTAGCAAAATTATATAGGTTTCAAGTGTACAATTCTATAATACATCATCTGTATATTGCATTGTGTGTTCACCATGCAGAGTCAGTTCTCCTTCCATCATCATATTGTTTAAATACATATTTATAGATGGAGTGCACAGTGCATGACATGGTTGGGGCTCAAGGGGATACAGCTATGAGCATAGCTGAGAAATCCCTCCTCTCATGAAACTTCCATGCAAGTGTGGGAAAGGGACAACAAAATGAATAAATGGTGTTTTGTGTGTTTTCCCAGGGTGGCATAGGAGAGAAAGGTGCTGAAGGCACAGCCGGAAATGATGGAGCAAGAGTAAGTGAAATCATTACTTTTCTCACTGGTCTAGGAATCAACATTATCGTTATCATATGAATTTGCCTTAACTTTCCAAAATAAAGTTCATCATGTTTCCATGATGGTCAGAATTTGGGGAATGATGAAATTTGGGCTTTGACATCAATCAGCTATAGATTCTCATTTTGCTTACCTTGAATTAGGGTGAGCCAAAAAGTAAAGTCATTAAGAGATCCATGAGAGATATACTGCTTTAAGAAGTAGGGACTTCTTTATTCTTTCTTTATCATCTTCTTACTTTTTTAAATTTCATAAACAATGTTTATTTCTAATAAAATGGTGTTGTAATGAGCTGCTATCGACCTCATTCTAATGCAGGCAGGTAGAGTTTCTTAGAGTAGTCAAAATTGTGATAAACATTTCTCAATATACTGAATGTCAGGAGTGAGAAAATTACTGAATGATGAATCATCATTGATGCTTTCATAAATAAAGAGGCTGAATAAGTAAAATTAAAGAAGAACGGTTGATTTCCAAAGCATTGTTTAATGTCATGTTAGAAACTGTCATTTACAAGCTTTAGATCCTCAAAAATAGAATGCATTTGCAATTCTAAGGAAATCAGATAGTCAGATTTAAGATGTATTTTCAGACATGAATGATTCATGTAAGGGCAGATAGTTGCATTTGTTCAGACATTCATCATTTCCTGGAATAGTTCCTAATATTTGATCAATAACTTCTGTTTCAGTATGACATGTTTTGCTGTTTGTTGTCATGTTGTGCCTTGGCAATAGAACTACTGTTGTATAAAAAATGGGATCACACTAAGCTACTGTTAATGTATTGATTCAACACATTCAACAATTTTTCTACATTGATTATTTTAGCTTTAGATTTAAAAAATATATAGAAAAGTTGTAGCCTTAGTGGTAATTGTCTCTTTTTTCTCTTTATAAAAAGCTAATCACTTAGTTTAGCAAATTATGAACACATAATTCCTCTTGCCTTTTATTTAAATTTAATATTTGATTTACTGTTTCAAAAATGGTCTAAGTAAAAGGGTATATTGTTTGTATTTTCTGTCATGAATGATATAGAGTGCATAATAAGTAGTGCTGTACTGTTTGAAGGCATAATGCATTGACAATTTACTTTAAGGGGGGATCTGAAATGCTTAATTATTGTTCTGATGAACTATAGTGAAAATGCAATGGGATAGGATGAAGACTTAAGCAATGACCACTTTATTTTTTGTGAGAGCAGTGTGATTTTTAAGGAAGAAAAATACCTTTTGCTATGATCTTACAGTAAAGGAAAAAATTAACAACTTATGAAAAATATGTGACTTTAAAGAGTGATCATTATGTTTAATCAAATCCTTTAAGGATGTATATTAGGTAAATTATTAGAAGAATGTTGTACCATTATAGAGCCAGAGAATTTAATATTATAGTTTTCTCATGTTTTGTCAAAAATATATAATTGAAAAGTCATTTTTGTTTCTTAAGTTTCTTAATACATACAGAAATTAAATGACAAAAGAATATTTGGGCTGTGTATGAAGAGGCAATACACAAATGGCAGAGAGAAAATTTGTTTTAGCAAGGACTCCCATTATAGTCCAGAAGTATAAATATTGTGATGATGTGTAGAGAAAACCCAGTTTGTATTCCCATGTGGTGTCCCCCCAATGCTCTGAGCAAAAGAACCCCATCATCTCAGTGCAGCTTGGTAGTGACACTTCTTTTTATCTCAGAAGATTGTAGAAAACTGGAAACAGGGAAATACTGGCAAAGAATAGCATTAATATAGAACTAATGGTTGAAGGCAGTGTTATATATGGATTAGTTAAATTGGATGAAAGAGATTAAAACATTCTATGGAGAAAATTCAATGCAAATTGTTTTAGACTAGATAGAAAAAGTCTTGAGAATATGCAGATTTTATCATTTATTATAGGTAATATTATTTGCCCACACACTATAACAAAATAGTCACTTGTTTGTTTGAATATTTCTTAGTTTAAACATGGAGGCTTCTGTGCATTGTTTCCCTCAATATGTCCATGTTCTGTTAATTGACAGGGTCTTCCAGGTCCCTTGGGTCCTCCAGGTCCTGCAGGTCCCACTGGAGAAAAGGTAATGTCATGTCATGTGTTGTTATTTTGTGGACTCAGAATCAGGAGGTCTGGATGTGTACTCTATTTCATAATGTTTTCTCTTTCATAAAATATGATAGTTGGACTAGATCATCTCAGAGTTCTTCCCATTCCTCCCCCACCTCCACCCCCAATACACAGTGTCCAATATCTAGAGTTGTGTTATGGTTTGCTACTGTTTTGGACAATAACTGTCTAAATACTGCTTTCTAGGGTGAACCTGGTCCTCGAGGTTTAGTTGGCCCTCCTGGCTCCCGTGGCAATCCTGTAAGTGAGAGTATTTTGATGGGCTTTTGTATTATACTAGCATATGACATTGAACAGTAAAGTAATTCATCATTTTGTCTTGATATTTATATAAAACCATGCCCATTGCATTAGATGATTTATAACTTACTGATTTTCAACTTTTACTTTTCTCATTAAGCTAAAAAATTATCAGTGTATTATTTTTATACAATCTATTAAATTTAGATTTAAGCAACTCATTAACTAAACAATGAAGAGACTTTAGACCTTGGAAATTTTGTTCTATGGTCCTTACTTCTATTTTACACTTAAGAGTCTTCCTCATGCAATATGTCTGATTTCTATATATATTATTTCAAGATACTACAAACTTATATCATTGTTTTATTAAATATCATTTTTGTTTAGAATAATCTGTGATAGCGAGAGTAATCTTTGCCTTTACTAGGGTTCTCGTGGTGAAAATGGCCCGACTGGTGCTGTTGGCTTTGCTGGACCTCAAGTATGATTTTCAAATATCTCTTTTTTCTAATGAACACTCCTCTTGTTAGAGCACAAGTTTAATTAACTGTTGTTGCCATATGTTTGGAAGGTATATTAAAGTTTCTGGAAGGTTTTCTGTTTTCTAGGCAATATTCTCATTACCAATCCTATATTTCTTTTTTTTTTTTTATGGATTGGCACAAAAATGGATGAGTTGGCACAATTTCCAATTCTATACTTATTTGTTATAATAAAAATATGGTGGGGTAACTTACTTTTTTTAGCCTCTCTTTAAAGATCTCATCAGGCTGTTTATTTCTTTTATGCTTTAATACTGATTATAAAGTACCATTTTACAAGAGATGATTAAATTATATGTTAGTAATAGTTACTGTGAAATAATTGATCAGTAAATGAATCAGTAAATCGATTGTTTATTTATACAATTAATACAGGGTCCTGATGGGCAGCCTGGAGTGAAAGGTGAACCTGGAGAGCCAGGACAGAAGGGAGATGCTGGCTCACCTGGACCACAAGGTTTAGCAGGATCCCCAGGCCCTCATGTAAGTGAAAAAAAATTTTAAAAAGACAACTTGAGTCCAGGACCCAAATGCTTAGACCTTGTGGTTAGCCCATTTTCCTTTACTACAGTGATCTTGTGTTTGTTTCTTTCCATATAGGGTCCTAATGGTGTTCCTGGACTAAAAGGTGGTCGAGGAACTCAGGGTCCCCCAGTAAGTTGGTTTGAAGTTCTGGGAATTATTAACATAAACAGTTAATCAAGCTATCTAGTGCTTTTTAGCCATTTTAAAGTTAATTGAAGCCATAACAACAATTTTTTACTTGTATAGCTGTTCTGTGATTGGAAAGGCATTTAACTTAGACAGAGATCTGGGTTAAAATTAGTTTTATAATCTTGGAGACCCAGCTGCCTCAGATATAATATAAATAATATATTAGCTATGAAAAAGGTAATGAATAATGTGGAAGCACTTTGTATAATTCTGTTATATTAAATGTTAAAGTGATTTTACCCCTAGCCTAGAACACACTTGTATATGTTAAAGACAAATGGAAAGTGGAAAGAGAAAAATAGTGTAATTCCTACCAATTAATCTAGATCGGTTATCAAAAACATAGGATACAAGAAAAAAAAAAAATTAATTGCAACAAGGAAGGGAATCTAAAGGCCTAAGTATCCCCGTGAAAAAAATAGATCTCAGAAAGCGTATGTAATTAATTGTTACTTTAAAATTGCTTATATGATACTATATTTTTAGGGCGCTACAGGATTTCCGGGTTCTGCTGGCAGAGTTGGACCTCCAGGCCCTGTTGTAAGTCAATACAGTAATTCAAGTCATTGATAGTGGAGTAATTACACACACACACAAATACAAATCTACATATATGTGTTTATTATATAGATACACACATATACTTAATTCTTCTCATTTATTCTTTTATTTAATTCATTTATGATTTGTTTTTCTATATTAACTCTTAACCTAATAATTCATGCTGGTGTGTTCTTAAAACAAATTCATCTTTGATCATTCAATGTTTCTTAGAGGAGCTCATTTGCAAATCATTTTTAGCTCCAATACTTGATTATTATTCTATTTGGTTACTAAATGCTAACTCTATTGTTTGCTAATAACTATTCCCTTCATTTAGGAAACATCTCTGAAACTTTGTTTAATAAATGTTATTCTTCCATTACAAAATCAGATCAGACAGAATAAAATATTATATATTTATTGTTGAATCAGAGCCGTAAGAAGTTTGAAAATTTAAGTTAATTTCAGCACACTCTGAACAATGACTCAAAGGGAATTGTCTGCAAATAATTTAGATTTTCTTCTGGGGAATAATCTGCAGCTGTTTTATTTAAATTTGTTTAAAACTGTAGAATGACTATTTTATCTAACAGGAAAAATGGACCTGTGAACCTTAGAAAACTGGTGTTGAAGTTAGAGACTATTGTATCAGTTTCCCCAATGTTGATTTCACTTTGCTCTCCTGGGTTTCTTTCTGTGGTCCTAGGGAGCTCCAGGACCTGCAGGGCCTTTAGGGGAACCTGGGAAGGAGGGGCCTCCAGGTCTTCATGGGGACCCTGGCTCTCATGGGCGAGTGGGAGATCGAGGACCAGCTGGCCCCCCTGGTGGCCCAGGAGACAAAGGAGACCCAGGAGAAGATGGGCAATCTGTAAGTTTTTATCTTTTTTTCTAGACCACCTCTAATTAAGATATTTACTAATAGAAATTTGTAATAATCACTGCCTCAGAAAAACTGTTTATACATTACCCTGAGTACTTTCTTAAATCTTCATGCCCTATAGTTTTTTAATTTGCAATTCTCTGCTCTAGAAAAAAAAGTATATGCATAAATATAAAAATATAACAGTAACGGATATGGTATTCAAAATCTGTTATATATAAGAAAACATCTTTTCTTATATATTGGCACTATATGAAGAAAAATTTAAAAAGCACATTGTTTTATTTAATATACAAATAACTGTAAACAGCAATGTGCTTAGAGAGATCATATTTCTTTTCTTTATTTTTAAAGTTAGTCTTTTTGAAAAGAGAAAAAATATTTGCCTGAATAATTACCTCTTTTATTTAATCAATATTCATATTAATCTTCAACTTCCTTTTCAACTGATTAGCTATTTTTATTTTTTAAATAATGTGAAAGGTTCTGTGTGCATTATAAATTATGACTACTCACATATAATTTTATGAAACATAACTTTTTCTTGTACTAAAAAATTCTATAAAGCTAGGATCTATTGTAAAGCTCTTGCATACAGTTTTGCCCTATAGAAATCCTAATTTTAGTTTATACTCAAAATTAGGGTCCAGATGGCCCCCCTGGTCCAGCTGGAACTACTGGGCAAAGAGGAATTGTGGGCATGCCCGGGCAGCGGGGAGAGCGAGGCATGCCTGGCCTGCCAGGACCAGCGGTGAGTAGCTGCATTGGTCAATATTTCATTTCATTATATGCAATGTAATTTGTGAAAACAGAATATATCATTTTTTGTTTTTTTGCTTTATAGATTACAAGTCTCTTTTAGACATAAATTCCAATTATTTTAAAAACCTTTTGACTTTAAATGTCCAATGCTTTACTTAAGTCTTTGGAAAATGTATTTATTTAATCCTGGGGCTAGAGAAGTAGATAAATAAGGATATAGATTTTGGGTGGCTATAAATCTTTCTTCAAATATTAAAAATATCCAAGGAGCTAGTAAAAGAGGATAATTTCCTGGTGAGTAAGTAGGTAGTCTCTTTTAAAATAAACATACTTAACAAAACATCCGTATTTCACAGTTCAGAGAGTATGTTTTCATAAACCATCAAAGGGAAGAAGTAGTTGAGCTAAAGTAATATTGAAGGTGAAAATGGGGTCAACTATAAAGGACTCTGAATGTAATCATCTGTTCCCTGGAGGATGCTGAGAATATCGTATTCCCTGAGGTAGGATAAAAGTTGGACACACTATTAGCTTTGAAAAAAATACTAAATTTTACCACTGGAAGTTTATGGCTGGAGGGGAAAAAAATGATTTTACATGGAGTATTGACAGAGAAATGTATGGCTGGGACCTTAGAACTAGGGAAATGTGGGTAGAGGTCTGAAACCAGAAAACCGGGAATTAAGTGATGTCTTATTTTTAATCAGAAGTGAGCCAAGGACCTGGAGGTAAAATCTCCCAAAAGGGAAGCGGAAGTGCTGGAAAACAGAAATAAAGTGAGCAGACAAAGCAGAATAAGGATGGGCATGTCTTACTAGTGATGCACATTCCAGAAGGACAGCCAGAATTATCTGGCTAATAGACCAGATAATTAATCTGGTAATAGACCAGATTAGAAGCCAAAAGGCACACCTGAGCTAATAGCAAAGGATCCATTTTAGTTCCGTTGATACCTCAGGATGAGTGTGATAAGAAGTGGGCATGCCTATAAGAAGGCACTACAGTGACAAGGATGTTGTGGGATAATGGATAATTATTTACTGTAGAAGGAGGGACTGAGGTTCAATTGAATAAAAGTAGCCTTTATGTGAACTGGCATTCTTCAATTTCCTCAGTGGTGTTAATGCATTATACTTTATTCTAGGGCACACCAGGAAAAGTGGGAGTAACCGGTGCACCAGGAGATAAAGGGCCACCTGGACCTGTGGGACTCCCAGGTTCAAATGGCCCCGTAGGGGAACCTGGACCTGAAGTGAGTACTGCAGCAAAAATATGAATAACTCTTCTCTTGCTATCTGGGTGTCATGGGGACAATTTTTTTTTTTTAATTTAGAAATGTATTTAGAAGTTTAGAAATTGATTGTATTAATACATTTTACCTGAAGGAAGTTTTTTAGTAATGTTATTTGATGTATTCTGCTTCCATAAAGAGTTGACTAAATGATGTTATAAAGAAAAAGGGGAAAGAATTAAGAAGTACAAATTGTAACAAAGTAGTCATGGGATGTAGGTTATAGCATAAAGAATATAATCAATAATATCGTAATAACTATGTATGATGTCAGTGGATACTGGATTTATTGGGTGCTAGATGGGAGGGAAGTTGGGGGCAGGGTGAAAAAGGTGAAGGAGTTAAGTACAAATTGGTAATTACAAAATAGTTGTAGGGATGTAAAGTAAAGCATAGGGAGTATAGTCAATAATATGGCAATAACTACGCATGGTGTCAGGTGGGCACTAGGCAAGGGGAACACTTCTTAAATTATATAAATGTCTAAACCACTATGCTATATACCTGAAATTAGTATAAAATCATATTGAATATCAACTGTAACATAAAACTTAAAAAGGGGGAAAAAAGGTAAAGGGAAACAAGAGGTTCAAATTTCTAGGTATAGAACAAATAAGTCATATTATAATGTACAGCATAAGGAATATAGTCAATAATATTGTGACAGTATGGTATGGTGTCAGATGGTTGCTGAATTTATCATGATAATCACGTTTTTAGGTATATAAATGTTGAATAACTATGCTGTACACCTGAAACTAATATAATATTGTATATTATGTATGTGTTAATAAAAATCTTTAAAGAAAAAATTGGTAATAAGGTAGACGTCTTTGCACTCACCTTCATCTAGTCTGGAACCAAGTGTTTTAGTTGATTTAAGTGGTTGCCAAATTGTTTTGAATGTGAAAGAACGTATCCATTCATCTTTTCCTTTGTTATTATTTCATTCTGTTAATAGCATATTTGTCAAAAGTGCCAAGTTTTATGGTGATAGGATTAATATAACTATTACAACTTGTGAAAAGGGCAAAATAGAGATAATTTTACCTACATATCACTATAAAGTAATATTATTAATGGCATGTTCCTTTAGGCTCTTTTGAGAGAAAATAAGTATTTGAAATGTGATTTTAGAAATTATAGGTTGAAATCTCCTCTGTTCAGTGTTATAATGAGTAAATTACCAAACAGTTAATGTCACATTATCTTGAAAGAAATAATCAATGCCTTCCAAAGCAATTTTTTTCCCTCAAATGGTGTAGTCTGGAAAAAAATCAAAATAGGGAGAGAACACTACATATTTTAAAAAGTAATTTAATATCATCTAAGCAAATTCATTTTATTTTAAAACTTTAAGGATATTATTTGGATAAGCTTATGAAGTATAAGTGAGAAAAAAACACTCACTGGTAATAAACAAAATATAAAATATCACAAATTTAATTATTGATATTTATTTCAAAGGCTTTGAGGATGTTTTTCTTTTTAAAATAGAAAATATAAATGAAGAATTTAGATTACATAAGAATATATTAATTTTACAAGCCAATGCAAAGTAATAGAAAAGATGGCTGAAGCCTTTCTCTTTTCTTTTAAGATTTATTTTTATTGTTTGAGAGGTCTGAGAGAGAGAGAGAGAGAGAGAGACAGAGAAAGAGAGAGAGAAGGGGGGAGGGCCCAGAACAGTCCCCATAGTTGCACATCATTAGTTGTGACAGTTTTCATTCTACATATGTGGATGTGGGGCCATATAGGGTAGAAACCAAACTGGGGGCCTCCTGCATGGAAGGTGAGAACCTTTGCCACCATTCTGGCAGTTACCAGCTGTGCTGCAGTTCAGCATATGGGTTTGAATGGGCCGGGCAGTAGCCCAAATTCCATCCCCAGACCTCTTGGTTGCAAGGCAAATGCTCAACCTGATGATCTATTCCGACATCTCAAAAACCTTTCTTTTACTGAGATTTACATAAATGCTAATCATAATTTTTAGCAGGAAGGCATAAACATGCTATAAATTGCTCTGGAAATTGGAATGAGATATTTTTAATTACTCAATTTATTTTTCAAATATGATTCTTTATAGGGTCCTGCTGGTAATGATGGTACTCCAGGACGGGATGGTGCTGTTGGAGAAAGAGTAAGGGCAATTTCATTTATTAAAAAATCTGGAGCAATGTGAATATGAAATTTTTGTAGTATTAAACAGTAAAAAAAAAATTATTCTTTCTTCTGATAGCTTGAATATAGCCCTGATTTTTGATAGAAGTAACATTTTTTTAAATGTCATAATTTTGGTAGACTTTGTAAAGAAAATGAAATTTTAATATACAGCAAAATGAGATGGCATTTTTGGTTAAGAGTAAGAAAGCAAATTTTCATATTTGGTGCAACATGAAGGCTTTAGATGAGATTACATATGCAATGGTCGAAATTTCACACACACACAGAAGGGGAAGGGCCCAGAACAATCTCCATAGTTGCACATCATTGGTTTTTCCACATAGTTTCATTCCACATGTGGGCGCAGGGCTGCACAGGGCAGGAACTGGGCCAGGGTCTTCATCCCGGTGAGAACCCAACTGGGGGCACTCCCCAGTTCAGCATATGGGTCCACACGGGCCGGAGCTGGGATTCGATCCTCGGTCCCTGGTGCTGCAAAGTGAGTGCTTAACCCACTGAGCCATCTCGCCTTCCCCTAAGTAGTTTTAAAGGAGGTAATTCTTTGTAATTTCTAAATGTACATATGCTTTCAATATATATATTTTTTCAAAATATTGGAGTTGCCAGTTTAGCTTATTCAGTGTATTATGTATCTATTCTCTAACCTAATGGCCCAAGTTTATCCTGGTTGCCAAAATAAATAGTCACATAAGATCATTCTTGTTAGATAAAAAGGTCTGACTCCATTAATTTTGTTAATCCATGTTTATGTAACAATCATCTCACTTCTGACTTCTTAAGGAGACAAGATTTGGCGTTTTATCATGGTTGGGTCATCCGGATAAAATAAGGACAGCCTCTTTGTTTTTAGATACGTCTTTGTTTTATTCTCAAGTAAAGTGTGGTTTTGGGAAAAGTCCCTTGGTGCTGGAGGTGTTTATTCCATTGGATGTTGCACCATAATAAAATTGCAGATGGTATGATGTCTGCTTTTCTTTCATAAAATGTGAAAGGGGGGATAATTTAAGGAGAATGGGGGGAAGGATGCTCCAAACAAGTTTTCTGAAAACACATAAGAAGTTGAAAATCTGGAAAATACGGAGTTGAAAATCTAGGAAGTTGTTTCCTTAAAATTTTCTGTGTTTTCACACTCTTTGACAAGTATTTGTGTATACCAAGTGTATGTACAGACATCTCAGTGTGAAGACTACTGGTCTAAGAAGCACGCTAAATGCTGGAGGTGACCACTCCTATATTCCAGCAATCTTGACTCTCAAGGAGTCATAGAGCAAGAAGGAGGGGAGGGTTGATGTCTGAAATTAGGGAGAAATAATCTTATTCTTTTCAGTTTGATTTATTAATTAATAAATAAAGGAAAACATTTAAGTAATATACAAGTAAAATAATAAATAGAAATAAGTTTTTAAAAAGATACTTTTTATTATTGGACAGCATGAGCATTTGGAATTGCTTTAGGATAAGTATTAAGAGAATAATAAATATCATGCTCCTCCTTGTCAGGGTGATCGTGGGGACCCTGGGCCTGCGGGCCTGCCAGGCTCTCTGGGTGGCCCTGGGACTCCTGGCCCCGTTGGTGCTCCAGGAGATGCAGGACAGAGAGGAGATCCGGTAAGGAGTGTTGGTTCCACACTGACAGTTAGAACATTGATGTTTTTTTCTATATTATGAGCTACATATATGCACGTATTCAATCATAGATGTGCCCTTAATTAAAGATTGTAAACAAAGAATGATATAGTCAATTATGAGTTAGTTTTGTGTTAGTATTAGAGGAAAATGTTTGATTTCTAATAGGTATTCAAAAATTCTATGCTTTTACTTTCATCATCTAAAAATGTTGTGATTTATAGGAAATCATGTTAAACTTATGCAAGTGGTATCTTACCATAATCAACTAAGGTGATCTTCATTCAGTGAAGTCAGTTAATAAAATTGATTATAGAAGTGTCATTGGAGTTATAGTGAGCACATTTTTATACCTAGAGATATTAGCCTGATTTTAATCAATTAGCCATAACAGTATATATAGACACACATAAATATATATTGAGTCATCAACTACAAACATATAGTTTTTTGAATTCTGTATCTATATAGTATATGCATATTTTTTTACATACTAACTTTTGTGAAAATTTCTTCTAGGGTTCACGAGGTCCTATAGGACCACCTGGTCGAGCTGGGAAACGTGGCTTACCTGTAAGTTCTCTGTTTTTTGTCTTGTTAAATATATGTCTTCTTACATAAAATATACTCCCAATGAAAAATTATAATTTAAGATTCATAAATGGAAGTACCAAATTTATTGAGCTTTGGACAAAAGTATTAAGTAATATTTAGGAATTCATGTTTGTTTTTAGAATTTTTACATTGTTCCTCTGAATTTAAATATGAATTCTTTTAAATAATCAATGAAGACTTTTAAATGGCAGTTTTCTCCCAAATAGGAATACTGGTGCCCTTCTCTCAGATTTTCCAAAATTCATGTAGGAAAATGGGTTTGAAAGTGCTCTCTAAACTTGAAAAGTGCAATTTCAATATCATGTTTTATTTTCAATTAGACTGATGTCATGTTTTTGCTATTTACAGTTGCTTCCAAGTTAATGATTATTATACAGATGTTTTACTGTGAATGAATCATCTCTCATGGGCAGTCTAGTATGTCATGTTCCTTTTACACCCATTATATGAATCAATATCTATATTCATGAAGAACAGTTATAACTTAAAACCACAGCCAATTATTAACTTATAACTCTCAGCTTTGTTCCGAGTTTTACTGAAAAAGATTTCATAGTTACATAGAACGTCAATTGAATTATTTTAAACCAGTTATATAAACAATGTGGCTTTGTGTTCCATGATTAAGTGAATTGTAGTTAATAATTTAAGTAGGTGCTTTCTGGTTCAGTTATTTATTTTTTTTAAAGATTCATTTTTTTATTATATTTTTTTTGAGAGGAGAGACAGAGACAAAGAGAGACAGAAAGAAGGGGGAGGGGCCAGGTGTAGTCTCCATAGTTGTACATCATTAGTTGCAACATAGTTTCATTCCACACAGGTGGATGTGGTGCCATGGGTGGTGGGGTGGGGCAGAAACTGAACTGGGGGCCTCCCACGTGGGACTTGAGAACTTTCACCATGGAGCTCAGCACTTACCAGTTGCACTGCAGTTCAGCATATGGGTTTGCATGGGCCAGTCCTGGATTTGATCCCTAAATCTTGTTTCAAGGCAAATGCTCAACCTGTTGAGCTATCCCAGCATCCCTAGTTCAGTTATTTTCAGTTATGAAATTTTAGGGCAATAATCTCTCTATCATTATAAAAACATTCAGGCTGATTTTAGTATTTAAATTTGTTATGTAAAATATGAAAAGTTACAGAGATATTGACTAGTTTTTATTATAAAAGGTCCCCATACTGTTTGGCAATTAGGATATCCAAAAAACAAACAAAAACAAACAATCAAACAAAAACATACACCCACACAAAAAAAAAAACCCAAAAACTAAATGAAAAAAAATAAACCCAAACAAAACAAGAACAAAAAACTTGTAAGGGAAAAATTAACTTGAAAGCCTGTCTACCTGATGATATTCTCTGAAGTCATATTGAGAACATTTCAGTTCTCTTTAGGAAAACTGTAAAGACAACAGAAGCTGCCTGTATACTAAGTGACCACAGCTGCTTTTCAGTTTACTATAAACCACTGGTCCCCTGGATCTGCTTTTATTCCCCAAGACTTAAAAAAAAAAAGTCTGAGACTGATCAACATGATCAGATAATGTACACTTCTTTTCTCAATGTAGCATCTATCATTAACTAATATTCTTATTGCTTTTTCATTAGTTTCTCAGGATCAGGATTAATGGATTTGGGTACAGATATTGCAGATATGAGGATAACAAAATTTCTTTGTATTTTTTTGTAGAGTAAATAGGCTTAATGACAATATTTCTCTTTTATATGCTCAAACAAGTTTTTGACAATTATTATTTTCTCATAGTTTTATTGAGAGATATTTGAGATGTAACACTGTACTAGTTTAAGGTATACAGAATAATGATTTCATATATGAGGACTGTTCAGAAAGTATCTAGCCTTGTAACTGTTCTTCTTATGTTGACAATGGCTAGATTTTTTTCTGGACAGCCCTTGTATGTATATATTGTGAAATTATTACCATGATAAGTTTATTTAACATTTATCATCTCACATAGTTACAAATTTTATTTTCTTATGGTGATAACTTTTAAGGTCTATTCTCTTAGCTACTTTCAACTATAGTCAATTATTTTATATAGTCCCAGCTATATGTCTAGTTTGTTTATCCACATGTACAAATTTAACAAGCATTTCATTTTTAAAAGTAATATAAGTAAATAAGAACAAATACATTAATTTAAAAGAATCTATATATGATGGCGATATATATCAGCTATAACAACAATATCAGCCAAATGTGTGAAATATAGTGTTTGGAAATTTTTTCAGATAGGCAAGATTAAACTTAAAAATACCTTATATCTGTATGAATATAGGGTAAACATTAAAAAAAACCAAATCTTTAGGAAAGCATAGTTGTTTTTGATGTTTTCATTCCTTGAAAAAAAATAGACAATTCTTGGGTTTAACTCTACTTAGATAAGTAAATATGTTAGTTCATATAAAATAGTATTCAAAATTATAGTAAGTATAATTGTAAAGGGTAAAATTGTGGTAAATTGTAGTCTCAACAGGCAATATCCATGCTATGACCTTATTTCTAGGGACCCCAAGGACCTCGTGGTGACAAAGGTGATAATGGAGACCGAGGTGACCGAGGTCAGAAGGGTCACAGAGGCTTCACTGGTCTTCAAGGTCTTCCTGGACCTCCTGTAAGTAATGTATTTAAGTGTTATTTGCCCTATGTGTGACAATACACAGGTATCTTGACATGAAAGTTATTTGTCTTTAAATGGATGGACTTTTAAAAAATCTTATTTTCATTTCTAAGAATATCTTAATGAATAATTAATTTTACTCAATTGCCCTATATAATTGCTGAGATATCAGCTATAATTTTGTAGGAAATAAAGTAAAAGGATATATACACCATTATTTTTGTAATCGTCTTTAGTATAGTTCAACTCATGAAGACATTATAGAGACTGATGACTCTATGAAAGTAGTTTAAGCTGCTAATGTCAATGAGAGTACATTTTAAAAGGCTGAGACTGGCAAAATGTAAGAGTTATATATTTTGGCAACAGTTAAAGTGTTTTTCTACATAGGGTCCAAATGGTGAACAAGGCAGCGCTGGAATCCCGGGACCGTTTGGCCCGAGAGTAAGTAGTAAAAGTTAGCAAGTTGCAGATGTAAATAATAATGTTTTTGGAGTTATACTGCTAATACTTGAGTATTATTTTCATGGATTGAAGCTGAAATCATCCAGATTCTCTATACCTGACAACAAATGTATGAGACAAAGCATTCAGCAATTATTGTAAATAGGAATATCCTGAGATATTATATATTACTTCATGGTCTCACATTAAAATCTCTTATCTAGGGTGAATGTATTCATTGGTTGGTTCATTTTTTTACTCTGTGTTCATTGAAATTTCCATTAAATTCTTGCCCCTTGAGATGAAGTAATAGGACCTACCATGATGTGAAGACAGAAGTTATTTTGCGGAGATAGTAAATATTCTGAAGCTGGATATATATTCTGAAGCTGGATATATAGATAGATAGATAGATAGATATAGATTTTTTTTTTTAACCTCCTCAGAAGTAGTTTGTATAAGGCTAATTTGGAAGCAAATCATAAAATGAAAACAACATTTGAAGTTTTTAGAAATGCTGCATTATTATTCATCCTGCCTTTAATAAGTCATTAATGTAATAAGACGATTCGTAGATATAATTATTTAGGAAAATCATTTTAAAAAATTTCTGCTATGTCTCAAAATAGCATAAACAAATCATACATAAATTTGAGAGTCATATTAAAATTGCTGGTTATAATAGATTCTGGAGTATACTCATAAACACAAAAATTTAATTTATACTTATATAAAACATTTCAACTGCCATTTTCTTAATCTCAGTTAATTGAATTTCTAATTAAGTTTATTATACATAAGATTTGATGAAACAGATGATTAGTTCATTAAAGCTTTGACCTGTTACTTGTCTTTTGCCATGAATGAATGATAGAGATTTTACATGTGATGAAATAGTAAACATTAGTAAGTTCCAGAACTCCATTTATTAGTCATTAGGAATCTGAACCTGAGAAATCACTGAGATAGCTGCATAAGGAAAATAAGGGTGTCCCAAAATTCACGCAAGATTTGAATTTTGTGTCATATGTGCAGTAAAGTGTTGCCAATGGTAAAAAAAAAAGGCAGTGTGACAGCTGACAGTTCAGGGTTATTATAAATGGAGCACTACACGACAGAACAATGTGTTTGCATGGTTGAGCCATGAAAATTTACAATTTTTAGTTATAAACCTGTGTTTTTCTATCAAACCTATTTCTTGCGTGAATTTTGGGACACCCTTTAGTTCTTTGATTAGAGGAAATTGTTGTAAAAGTTTTCTCCTAGCCTCTATAATATACTTGTTGTTTCTTATAGGGTCCTCCAGGCCCAGTTGGTCCTTCAGGTAAAGAAGGAAACACTGGGCTACTTGGGCCCATTGGGCCTCCTGGTGTGCGGGGCAGTGTTGGAGAAGCAGGACCTGAGGTAAAATCACAGGGGTTTGTATGCAGATAACTCGGTTGGCTCTTATCGCTTGGTTTCTATGCAAGGAATATCTGTGTAGCATAACAGACAAGAGATTGAAGGAACACTGAAAACAAATGTAAAAGTCACACTTGAGCTTCTATGTATAATTAACTATTTATAATATTATAATACAGATTATTCAAAGTACATAAAATCAGAGTCAAAGCTACCTAGGCCTTGAATGCATGTGATACCAATGAGAGCAAATAGCAAGTTGTTATGATTGCATTTATATGAAATTTATGAAAATGTTACACTGCTTTATTTGGCAATATACTAAAGGTGAAATTTGGTGAATGTATTAATAGTCATTCATGAAAATGCTGGAAAGTGAAGAGGGTGAAATTAAAGTTTTTTGCCTATTGAAAATTACATTCAGAAAGGATTTTAATTAAAAATTTTTATTAAAAAATTCCAATAGTATTAACTTGAGGGTTATGTAAAGCTATAAATTGTATTAGTTAGACTCTGGCTTCGTAGGTATTTGCGAAGCTTCCTCATAAATCTACCATGTACATGTGTGCGTGTGTTATGAATTTATGCTTCTCTCTCTAGTGTTTCTTCCTCTTTGGTCTTATTTACCTTTCCCTCTTAATTCTTTCTGTGCCCCTTACTAGCAATACTATTAAACCAAATGTGTATTATGTGGGTCAAAAAAACCCTTACATTTCCTATGATCAAGAATATATTTTCTGTTTGTTTATTTCCTTGCAAAAGAAAACAGCTATGGGATTATAATACCTCTGACTTGTGTGGCTTTTGATGGACTGTTTTGTGGCCCAGTGGTCTGTGATAGAAAAAAAAAAAATCTCTTTTTTTCTGAGGTTAGCATGAAGTCATGCATGGAATCACGATATGACCTTAAAAAATAAAACAGATTTAACAGCTTCTTGAGGGTGATGAGAGTTTGGCTCTCAGGATTGAAACAACTTGTCCAGAGCCATATAATGAATGGCAGGAGGCAGCATTAGAACCCAAGGCTTCTGCCTCCCAAAGCTGTGCTCCCCATGTGAGATGTGGGCCACATGTATCATCAGTTTATCAGCTGATTTTCTCAAGTTGCTGAATTCTTCCTTGGGAAAACGCCAACGGAAATTATAATGAGGATCCACTTCCTAACTTCTGCCACATTTTATGCTTCTCTCTGTTTTACTTCAGTAGTTTCTGTTTGGCAAAAAAAAAATTAAGAGAGCTATTTATTTTTGTTAATAAAAAGAGTAAAGAAAACGTTCTTTGATTTTGTTTAGTACAGAGAATTTTGATCTACACAGTAATTCATACACATAAAAAGACTTCCTGTGCTTATAGAACTAGTACCCACAACTCCTCTGTTTTCCATTTCTTCTCCTGTCCATAAATCCTTTTAAAACATTTTAATTGTACCTTGCCCAAAATTGTTTGGAAATGAGTGTACGTACCTACATATTTTTACCATAAAATATGTTGCATCTTCGAGGTAAACATAAGAGCAACTATTTTGTTCTTTGATCTTTATGTATCTCAGATGCTTACTTGCTGATATGTTGCCTGAAAAACAGTTACACATCATTTCTTATCCTTGGAATGTTGCAGGTTGGCAGTCCAGAACCGTCTAGTTAAAAGAGGGCATGGATCATAGATCTTTCAGTACCATCAAATTGGGATGTTGGGTTGTAATTCCCTACACACCAAGCCCCATCAGTGCCTTTTGTGCAATTGAAAAACAAAAACAAAAACAACAACAAAAAATGTGGTAACTATATTTTTAATTTTTAAAAACTTAGGGTCCTCCTGGTGAGCCTGGTCCACCTGGCCCTCCGGGTCCCCCTGGCCACCTTACAGCTGCTCTCGGAGATATCATGGGGCACTATGATGAGAGCATGTCAGATCCGCTTCCAGAGTTTACTGAAGATCAGGCGGCTCCTGATGACAAAAACAAAACTGACCCTGGGGTCCATGCTACCCTGAAGTCACTTAGTAGTCAGATTGAAACCATGCGCAGCCCTGATGGCTCCAAAAAGCATCCAGCCCGGACTTGTGATGACTTAAAGCTTTGCCATTCTGTGAAGCAAAGTGGTGAGTAGATAGCTGCCCACTTACGCAATGTTGATTGTTTCTGGTTGTGTTATTCTCAACTTCTTTCCAAAAATATTTTATTGACTGCATTCCAAAAATATTCAGTGATAAACTCAAGAGGTAAAATGGTAAGCATATCACATAGTTTGTGGGTTAGTGGAGGGGACAGTGAATGATAGGAAAAACTATAGGATGAGATGATAAGTACTGTAATAGAGGACATATCCTATTAATGATCCAATTTCATGGTGGTAGTTTCATGTTCACCCAGAAGTCTGAAAGTATTGGTAATTTTGTGGAGCTGTAGAAAATACGTACTTAAGCAAGGTTAATATTTATTTACCTATATGACTTCTCAGAGACAATAATTGATATGCTAACATATTTTCGGATCGTAAAGAATAGAATAAAGTTTATTTTATTTTCTATTTTTTTAAATATGAAATTCCTTTCATGTAGTTTAATATTCTATGAATATCACTTCAGACATATCTGCTAGCAGGATTATGTTATAGTGATGTTCCAAAGTATTGGAATTAAATAGTCTTTCTGTCCTAGTGTAGTTTTTATTTTTTTGTATTAGTGTGTATGCATACCCATATAATCTGTTGTGATGAATTTAATTGCCTCAACTATATACCTACTTTTGGGCCACCCTGTATATGTGTATATATATGTACGATGTACATATATATGCACAAATACATACACACAGATATATGTACAAATATACACGGGCTATCTAGAAAGTCTCCAGCCATGTAATATGAAAAATAGAGGCATTTATGGCTATATTTTTTCTGGACAGCCCTTGTATGTTTGTGTATTTGACTGTATGTCTAACATCAAGTACTAACTTGGTATGGCCTGTTTGAAATATTTCTTATGTATAAAATCAGTTTTAAATAGAGCCATGGAGATAATTCATACCATTCTAATTGTAGTTAAATTCATATACTTATTCATAGTTTTGACACAATTTTATTACATTTCAAATGTAATTTACTTTAAAGTATTGGCTTTAAAAATTTAATAGCAACGCATCCATTTGGCAAAGCCTCTTAGTCACTGTGAATTATCTCTTTTGGTATAGTTTTCTCATCGCAATAATGGAGATAATGATATTTCCTTCACACATTTTGAGCAGTAAGTACATGGTTTGGCAAAGTGCCTTAGAATAGTGCTTAGCATATAGAAAGAACCCAAATGCATAACTGTTACTTTTTATTCACTACAGAATAATTCCTTAACTAGGATACTCTCTCTTAACAGAATCCTTAAACTATATGTTTCTGTTTTCAAACCCTCCATTATTTATTTTAGAGACTCATCATCATGTTTGAAATTCACTTTTTTTAGTAAATATTTTTTATTTTGGAAAATAGGTGAGTACTGGATTGATCCCAACCAAGGATCCATTGAAGATGCAATCAAAGTTTACTGCAACATGGAAACAGGAGAAACATGTATTTCAGCAAACCCTTCCAGTGTACCACGTAAAACCTGGTGGGCTAGCAGATCTGCTGACCACAAACCTGTTTGGTATGGTCTTGATATGAATAGAGGTTCTCAGGTAATTGAATATGCTTCCTCGAAATTGTACTATTTTTTTATTTTCATTATTTATTATGTTTTTGTATTTATTTAGGACTATGCTGTTATTTTTTGACCAGGTTTATTTTATCATGTTTATTTTAAAGTCTTTTTTTTTTTTTAAAGATTTATTTTATTGATTTTTGACAGAGAGAAACAGAGACAGAGAGAGACAGAGAGAAGGGGGAGGGCCCAGAGCAGTCTCCATAGTTAACATTAGTTTTCCATATAGTTTCACTCCACAGGTGGGCACAGGGCTGCGCAGGGCAGGAACTGGGCCAGCAGCCTCCCACTTAGGTCCCTGCAAGTACTGAACTGGGGGCACACCCCAGTTCAGCACATGGGTCCACATGGGCCGGGGCTGGGATTCAACCCCTGGTCCCTGGGGCTTCAAAGCAAGTGCTCAACCCACTGAGCTATCCCAGCTTTCCTATTTTAAAGTCTTATATTCACATTAGTTGCAATTGCAATATCGTTGCAAAAAAACCCAAAACGTTTTACTATGAATTAAATTAACATAAATTTTGAATGATAATTTTCCCACTGATAGAATGTAGAAAAGTAAATGTTTGTTTTTTTAATATTTATTTTTATTGTTTTTGACAGAGAGAGAGAGACAGACAGAGAGTGACAGAGATAATGGGAAGGGCCCAGAGCAGTCTCCATAGTTGACAGCATTAGTTTTCCGTGTAGTTTCACTCCACAGGTGGGCACAGGGCTGCGCAGGGCAGGAACTGGGCCGGGAGCCTCCCTCATAGGCTCCGGCAAGAACTGAATTGGGGGCACACCCCAGTTCAGCATGTGGGTCCACGTGGGCCGGACCTGGAATTCAGTTCTCGGGCTTTGGGGCTGCAAAGTGAGCACTTAATCCGCTGAGCTATCCTAGCTTCCCCAATTGTTTTTTAATATTAGTTTCTTTAATGCATGTCACACTGACTGTGGAGTATACTTGAAGGGATCTTGCCCTAGTTGAAGACAGGGATCATATTAGGCATCAGGAGACCCAGGTGATTCATACCCGGAATTCTTACTGACTTTGGGACCTTATGAAATCACTTAACCTTTTAGAGCCTTAAGTGTTTTCATCTTAAAGTAAAGGTGATGCTATTTATTCATAGGCTGTGTGTGAATATAAAGTTCTTTTATTGTACCTAGTACATGGTAAATTATAAATAAATATTAGATAAATTTATAATAGTATTTATATAATTGGATCACATTGGAAGCTTTGTAGTATTATTTAAACTTCATGCATTTTTATAATTATACATATTATATTACTGGTAGTATTTTTTTGACTCTAGTCTCTTCTGTGGTCTCTTTTCTAGCCCCATATTCAGATTCTCAGCCAGTCTTGTGACTTCTTATTTCAATACAAGTATTTTATTCTGGATCTTTTTATGACAGTCTAACTCTGAAATTTTCTTTTTACCTGTGCTCTTGATCTTTTCTCAGAACTATATTCATAATAAACATGATGTGAAAACATTATGGGTATCTGCAAGATATGTTAGAATCAACCATTATTTCATGGACAGAACATTTATAAATTTAAGTGTACCTAATTGAAATTAATTTGGTTAATACAATGTCATGTAAAAAGCTCAAAAAGGAGAATTGAAAATAAAGCTCAAAGTTGAAGATGATTAGGAAAAAGCCTCTAGGAAATTATTTTGATTGTTTTTGTTAGCTAATGAAAAAACTTGTAATTCATATTTCTTACAAGTATATAATGATTGAGTTAAAATGTGATATGAATAGTTAAGTTCTAATTCTTATTATAATTAGAAAAAAACAATGCATTGTTTTAGATACATGATTAAATATTCCAGTAAATGCTCAAGTATATAACTTCTAAAATGTAATATTCAAGATTTTCTCTTTAAATGGCGAAGCAGATTTAAAAATGCTTAAACTTTCTCTGGTGAGTTGTAAATATCATTGGTTTCTTTACCTCTTGTTTGGGGTAGAAGGACAGAGGTTCTTATTTGTGAATATCTTGCTGTATGAAAGAGTAAAGGTAGTACACACACATGCACAGAGCACTGTGAAATCCTTCAGTGTAGTGTATAACAAAGATACTTTTTCTTTTTTTAGTTTGCTTATGGAGACCACCAGTCACCTAATGCAGCCATTACTCAAATGACCTTCTTGCGCCTTCTATCAAAAGAAGCCTCCCAGAACATTACTTACATCTGTAAAAACAGTATAGGATACATGGATGATCAAGCTAAGAACCTCAAGAAAGCTGTGATTCTCAAAGGGTCAAATGACTTAGAAATCAAAGCAGAGGGAAATGTTAGATTCAGATACATAGTTCTTCAAGATACTTGCTCTGTAAGTACTTTTGATCATATTGACCCGATTAAAGAAAAAATTATTTTTGTTAAAAATACTGTTATGGCACTAGAGGTGGCACCAATTTTATCCTGTATTTAGACACACTGGTTTGCCCATCGTTGTTCTTTAGGGTAAACTTGAATGTGTGTTAGGGTATGAAGCACAGTAAAGTTTTTAATACAAAAACAATAAAGAGAGGCCTATATCTTTGGGATCGAATCCAGTTCTACAAACTCACTTTGGCTCTCCTGCAAGTTATTTAATTTATTTAATCTCAACTTCATGCTTAAAGTTCCTTGATTCTAAAATCTATAAATAATATGAGATACCTTATATTTTTTACTGATATGTGTATCTCCCCCCTTGCATATCTATATATAAAAAGGAAAATATTTTATGATGAATTATAGTTTCATTGGTGAAAAGCAAAGAGACTTTCATAATTTATGTTGTCGTGTGTCCACTTAGGAAGATGCAAGAGAACAAAGAGTGTGTTCTCAATTTAAAGTTTGAAAAAAATGCCTGCCAGTTTTGCTAGGGCTTCACTTGCCTAGCAGTGCTCTTAAGTGGTATTCTAAAAATCATTGCTTTTACATTATAAAAGTTGGCTTGGACATCTTTGGAATCATTTGTATATACTTTTAACCCATTGCACAATGTAATTTCAGAAACGAAATGGAAATGTGGGCAAGACCATCTTTGAATATAGAACACAGAATGTGGCACGCTTACCCATCATAGATCTTGCCCCTGTGGATGTTGGCAGCACAGACCAAGAATTTGGCATCGAAATTGGGCCAGTTTGTTTTGTATAAAGCAAGTTGAGATACTTCGACGATGAGCAACACCCTCACCATCAGTGAGCATCACCATTCATGAGAACTTTGACTGTTTAAAGCTGATCCTGAGACTCTTGAAGTAACGGCTGATTGTGAATCAGCGTTGTATATATGGTCTTCAGTGCCTGGCCTCCTTTGCCTTCAGAATATTTATTTTACTTACAATCCTCAAGTTTCAACTGATTTGAAATATTTTCCAGTATAGCAGTTTAGGTTTAAGATGACCAATGACAATGACCACCTTTAAAAAAAGTAAACTGATTGAATAAATAAATTTTAATTTTCTTCAATTTATTTCAATATAATGACAAAGTTGCTTAGTTACTTATGACAAAATTTTTCTTCCTGGAAGGTAGCTTAAAGAGTGGGGTATGTAAATCCACAACACATGTTTGTTTCACTTGGCTGCAATTTGAAGAATAAAAAGTAGTGCCATTTTGTGATGTCTCATCCCAGATTATCAAAATGTTTATATTTGTAATTGAAACCCTCATCATGTCTTGATACTGTATAACTAACTATTATAGAGACTCTTTAAAGAGAACATTGAAAAAAATAGTTTCTCACTGTCTTAATTGGAATTTTAAAATATATAAATTCAATGGAATTTCTTGAAAACAAAGTGATCTTACATTTTATAAAGAGTGGTACATTTGGGCTTTTTTCTCATTCAAATTTAAAAGTACCTTTTTATATTGACTCAGTTTATCAATATAGATAGAAGTTACATGATTATACCATTGAATATATTTGCACTTTCTTGTCTAAGAAGACTTTAAATGCAAAAAATTTATACATACAACTTTGTAAACCTAAGTCCAGGACCCAAAGTTGAGAGTCTTCCACATGTACAATTTTATTGTCCTAAAGCCTGTAATGAAGAAAAAGATTTAGAAACTCAGAATTGTCGAACTGACTCTAATCAAACATGATGATTGGAAATAGAACATGTGGCCTTTTACTCTCATAGGAAACATGACCCAACGTTTCTTAGCATGAGCTACCTCATCTCGAGAAGCTGGGATGGACTTAATATTCTTGTTTATATTTTAGATACTAAAAGGTGCTATGCTTCTGTGATTATTCTAAGACTGGAGATAGGCAGGGCTAAAATGTATTATTATTTATCCTTTAATGATGGTGCTAAAATTCCTTTTATAAAATTCTTTAAAAATAAAGATGGTTTCATCAATACCATTTGTGAAAACAAAACTGTTAGATTTGCCCATTTCTGGAAGGAGTAATGTTCCAGTGCCTTTTCCACTGTTCATCTGTCATATTATATCTGGGATGTTTCTTAGATCAGAACATGTAGGTTCCCTTGTATCTCAAGTTTTATTTTTTACCTTAATTGCATTTGTTGACTCTACTTTTATTTTTTCTTTAAAAATAAACAGCTGGGACCATCCCAGAGGACAAGCCATGCACATAATTTTAGTCATGTATCTCTGCAAAGCATGAAATTAAATGCACGCTTTTGTCATGTCAATGGTTTTTGTTTTGTGGAATTCCTTTGAACATATTAGATCCATTTTATTTCCAATAGGAAAAGTAAGGTGCTGTGGTATTTTTTGTTCTCTATTTGTTTAAAAGATAAAACAACTATCTTTTATCATTTATATACTGGCTTATATATGAAAATCAGTTTGAAACATCATTCACGAAGGCAACATAACACTAATTACTGTCTATGATCTTAAAAATCTCAGGGTAGTATTATTGATTTAAAAAAAGAGAAAAACAACTGATTTTTCATGGTTTAATAAACTGTGATAATAAAACATATGTCTCATAGTGTATCACATATGGATTTAGCCTAATGCTTTCAGAGTTTTATTTCTATATTTATTTAATAACTTTGTTTTTCTAAAATTGGTTATTTGAGCTCTACTACATCTTGAATTTTAATATTTAAATACCTAAAGACATTTGTGAGTTTTGTTCATGTTAAAACTTCCTTCAAGTCCAACCTAAACAGGTTGTGGTAAGTTCAGGTACATGAATCAGAAACATGTGGTGATTCTCTTAATTAAAAAACACTTATAATCTCCAACTATAGAAATATTAGTTCTTATCTGAAGCTCAGGAATGTTACAAATAAAAGACTGCCTCAGACAAAAGTCCTTAAATTTCTTGCCTGAGTTCTAAATCTATAGACCCCATTAGACTAGTGGACTTCACCACCTTAATGTCTAATAGACACCTCAAACTCTACATGATCAAAGTGAAATAATTGCATTTGGGGAGGATGGTGACATTAATTTGTTACTGGTTTATTTAAAAAATACAGGTGAAAATTTCTCAAATTAACAGAAATGAAGAAAAAGAATAAAAATATCAAGGAAATCACAAACAAAGCTGAAAAAGTCCCAAACTCATAACACAAAATTGGCAAATTATGGCCAGGTTCAATATAATTTATTCCAAATTGAAAAGAGAGTTAAGGAAAGTATAGATAACATCTCTTCTGCCATATAACACCATTCTTTTTCTGAAGAGAAAGCAGGTGCAGAAAAAAATCTGGGGGAAAATGATTGGAACTACTGCATTGAAAGCCCCTATCTCAGCATTAACAAAGAACAATTTATGATTTTTTTTTAATGATAAATATTTTAAGAGAGACTAAGAATAGTCTCTTAAAAACTAATTTTAGGGTTGAGGTTCAACAATGGCAAACCAAAGCAATGATGCTTCAATGAAAACCAAGAGCCTAAGTAGCATGGGGCTTGCCAGTAAGTTGATTTTTTTTTTTTTTTTTAATCAAAATGACTGGCTTACCCAAGAGCAGCTTTTCTTCTCAGCCTCCTTTCTCAGTGCATCATTTTGTTCAATGTTTAAGTGCCAGCATTCCTCAGGACTCAGTCTTTTTGTCTAACTTCACACTCAATACTCTCTTATCCTTGGCTTTTATTCACGCCAGTGGCTTTAATTGTTATTCATGTCAATAGCTCAGAGGCATATCACATAGCCCAAATCTGTCTTTGAAGCTCAAGAAATTCATATATAAATGTTTATCTCAACACCTTTATTGGATTTCAGAGGTACTTGTAGCTTAGTATGTTAAAAAAAAGTTCGTGATATGTCTATCTCAAAGTTGAATTATGTTGCATGTTCCTCAGTTCAGGCATCAGTCTCATCACCCATTCATTTAAGCAGGCCAGAAACCTGGGAGTCATTCTTATTACATCTCTCTCCCTTAGGATTCCAGAATCCTGGCATCGCTAAGTATTTTCAATGTTGCATTCTAAATGTTTATTAAAGCCATATTCTTCTATCTCCAGTGCCACCATCCTGATGCACATTTTCTCACCTAGGCTCGTTCAGTAGCCTTCTAACAGGCTTTTGAGCATCCATTCTTGCCCTCCTGATTCAGTCTTCCTACAAGAGCCAGAACAGTCAATTTGAAATATAAATCTGAATATATCACCTCACTCTGACCCCTCAATTCAACATAAAACACACACATGCACACACAGACACACACACACAGACTCTCTTTAAAAGCTTCAGTGGTATCTTTTAGGGTATACACAAAAATCCTTAAACACTATGAAGCTCTGGCAAGACCTGACCTCCCACCTACATCTGAAGCTTCATTTTGCGACTATCACCCTTACTCTGCTCGATTCACAACTGATTTCTGTCCATTTCCTAAAAGCCAAATTCTCTATTCTGACAAAGGCCATTTGCATATGTATTATTTTTGCTCAGTTTACTTGTACTCATCTTTCAGAGCTCTGTTATATGTTACATCTTTATGGACTCCTTCCCAGATTCCTCATTTTTCATTATCATTCAGCTTAACCTCCCCAGTTGTAAATTTTCTTGGCACCCTATACTTTTCTTTACAAATTATGATGCTTTATATAGTTGTACAATTATTTGATTAGTGTAAGTCTTCTTTATTAACTACATTTGTTACAGGGCAGAGGCTATTTAAAAGGATCCTATGTACCGCTTGGTATTTGTGTTCAAAATTCATTTAAGTGGATGATGAGAAATTATATTCTATGTAATTAGAAAATTATGTTTAAACAGTTTTTATATTTGAATTATGTACTGGTGTGAAGCATCTGTCTGTCAATATTGTATTATTATTACTATTTATATTAGTATTATGTATAGAAATCATAATAGATGATTCCATCCACAATGACAGCAACATACAACACTAAAGACTAAATAAATGTAAGAAATTTCTAGAATCCAACTGAAAAACTGTCAACACTTGACTGAGATATGTAAAATAAGATTAAAAATGGAAATAAATATGCCTATTGTCACACAGGAATGCTCAATATTTGAGCAATATAATTCCTTTTTTCTAAATCAGTGCATAAATTAACTACAATTACACTCAAATTCCTGCAGGATCTTAGAAACATGGAACATGACAGAACTACTCTAGCCCTCATTGGAATAAAAAATATGCAAGGAAAGTAATAAAGGAATCCCCCATAAAATAAAAAATGATGAGTAAAAATGGGTCACTGGCCCTACTAGCTATAAACAATATAATAAAAAGCTACTGCCTATGGTGAAAGAAGAGTATTTAGAAATAAATTTATATATCTATATTAAAATTTAATATATAATTAAATTAATTTTTATTCAATAAATGGTACTACAGAAACTTGATAAACATTTATCATTTTAAAGCCTGTTTCTTTTATTAATCCTTATACTAAACATTTCCCAAATGGACTGAATATTTCAATTAAAAATACTCTAAATTATTGTGAGTAGTTAATAATCTTGCAATGGGAATGAAAACAAATGTAACTAATAAAGTGTTGGAGGATCAGATTCTAAAATATACATGGTGATGTAAAGTGAGCTAGCTGATTCTGGGTGGTGAGCACATAATACGATGTATAGAAAATATAATATAGAATTATACACCTGGAAACAATGTACTGGATATCAATTAATGTCACTCCAATAAATTTAAAAAAAAATTATAAATAATAAGGTAAAATAAAATACATTTTAAATTTTTGTTATGAAACTCTTTTTAAGCATGCTTACCCATGCTCAAATTAGGAAAAATTTTGTAACAAATATGACAAAAAGTCTTAACATACTTTATCTACAAAATCCCTTCAGATCCAGTGAGAAAATAAAAATATTCAAAATCCTATGTGAATAACTCATAAAAACCATAACACACAAAAAAAAGAACCCCAGAAATATACAAAATCCTATATATATAACTCACAAAAACTGTAATGTAAAGGACAATAGATAGTGGAAGATATTTAATATTCTTAGAAATAAAACATACAACCGAAACAATAAGATAATAAATTCTATTAGAATTTCAGTAGTAAAGTGTCTGCTTGTACTAGGTATAAAAGAAAAATACTTATACATACTTTTTTGTCTTTTTTTCCCCCTACTGGCAATAGGAAGTATAACTAAAGTCATTTTCTTGAATTAGTCTATTCAGAGTTCCTGTAAATGTGAGAAGGTATGATGGGCAAATGTGAGCTGGGGGTAGGAGAAAGAACAGGACACACAAGGATCATCAGTTTTGCTGAATGACAAGTAACTGGAATATCATTTGTAAAAACTATTAGACACAATAAATAAATATAGTAAAGTTGTAGGATAAAATATCAATATAAAAAATCCATTTTGAAGACACAAAGAAATAAAAAAGATATAGTGTTTTATGTTCGTGAATTAGAAGAATTAATATGGTTAAAATGACCATAGTACTCAAAGCAATGTATAGATTTATTGCAATTCCCATAAAAATCTCAGTGGCATTTTTTTTTTTTTTGAGAAAGAAGAAAAAATTATTAGATTTGTATGAAATTACAAAGCCCTAAATAGCCAAAGCAATCCTGAGAAAAAGAACAAGTCCAGAAGTATCAAACTTCTTGACTTCAAATTATATTACAAAAATGTCTACAATCAAAACAGCATGATATTGGCAGGAAAACAGACACAGACCTATGGAATAGAATTGAAAACCCAGATATAAATTCACACATATACTCATATGGACAAAAATTTTCAACAAAAGAGCCAAAAACACAATGGAGAAAAGAACGCCTCTTCAATAAATGGTGCTAGGAAAATTGAAAGTCATGTGCAAATGAATGAATCTAGACTGCTGTCACCATATACCAAAATTAACTCAAAATGGATGAAAGACTTAAAATCAGAAACAATAAATTTCATAGAAAAAAAAACATAGGTACTAAACTTAAGGACCTTGGATGCAGAGAGGATTTTATAAATGACCTCAAAGGCAAAGGAAGTAAAAGCAAAAATAAATTAATGAGACAATATCAAAGTAAAAAGCATCTGCACAGAAAAAGAAATCATCAAGAAAACAGAGGAAACAAACTAAATAGAAGATATTTGGAAACAATACTTCTGACAAAGGGCCAATTTCCAAAATACAGGGGCCAGTGGAAGTAATATCCTTTTGTAATTAGTATAGTACAAACGGACATGCTGATTTAGAACCCTTAGTAACCTTTGTGTTCTAGGTTCCTTGACATAAAATGGCCCATCAAGTGACAAGGGAACAGGGAGTGAGGGCAGTGAAGCTGTACTATCAAACCAGTTGTTTGCCACTTGAGAAATTTGTAATGAAAGATTTGGGATAGATTATAAGCTCATAAAAAGGGGTCATTACTGGTTATGTTGCAATAGCTCAACAGATTGAGCACTTGCCTTGCAATTGTGAGATCCAAGGATTAAATCCTGGCCCTGGCCCATGCAAACCCATATGCTGAACTAGGGTGTGCCTCCCTTGTGGAAGACCCCATTTCAGTGCCTGCCCTGCATGGCCCCACACCCACCTGTGTGGAATGAAACTATGTTAAAACTAATGATGTACAGCTATGGAGACTGCTCTGGGCTCTTCCCCCCCCACCCCTCCCTCTATCTCTTTCTGTCTCATCTTTCTCTTTCTCAAACAAAAATTCTCAAACAAAAATAATAATAAATCTTTAAAAGAAAAGGGGGGGTGTGTTACTTCCGTGGACCCTGTGTATAAAGAATTAATACAACTTAACAACAACAACAACAACATCAACAACAAAAACAATCCAATTAAAAAATGGCCTTGGGATGCCAGGATGGCTCAGTGGGTTGAGCGCTCACTTTGTAGCGCCGGGGACTGAGGATCAAATCCCGGCCCCGGCCCTTGTGGACCCATGTGCTGAACTGGGGAGTTCCCCCAGTTCAGTTCTCTCTCTGTCTCTGTATTTCTCTCTCTCTCTCTCTCTCTCTCTCTCTCTCTTTCTCTCTCTCTGTCAAAAACAATAAAAAAATAAAAGAAAAAATGGCCAGAGGACCTGAAGAAGATATACAAACAACCAACAGATATGTGAGATGATGCTCAACCTCACTCACTATTATGTAAATGAAAATAAAAACGACAGTGAGATATCACCTCACACCTGATTTATCAACGAGACGAGTAATAACAAGTATTGGAGAAGTTGTGGATAAAATAGGAACCCTCATACACTGCTGGTAGTAATGTAAATTGACACAGCTACTATGGAAAACAGTATGGAGGTTCCTCAAAAAATCAAGAATAGAACTATCATATATGACCCAGCATGTCCTCTTCTGGATATCTACTAAAAAAATCTGAAAATATTTATCTGTCAAGGTATATATACTCCTATGTCCATTATAGCATTATTCATTGTGGCCAAGACATGGAAATAACCAAGTGTCAATCAATAGATAATTGGGTAAAGAAGATGGGGTACATATATATAATGAAATATTACTCAGCTATAAGAAAATGTTAAATACTGCCATTTACGGATGGATCTTGAGATAATTATGCTAAGTGAAATAAATCTGACAGAACAAGTTGAGAACCATATGACTTCATTCATATGGAGAATATAAAACTGAAGGAATCAAACAAGACAAACAAATAAAAAACTCAGACACAAACAAGTTTTAATGGTTACCAGGGATAATGCAGGGTAGGGGGGGCTCAAGAAGAAGGTAAAGGGGGTCAAATATATGGTGGTGGAAGGATAACTGACTCTGGGGTGATGAACACATAATACAATGTACAATTGATGTATTATAGAAAAACACACTTGAAACCTATATAATGTCACTAACCAATATAACCCCAATAAATTTAATTTAAAAAGGTATAGAACATTTGACTATTAAAAAAATTATAAATATAGGCACTAAATCGGAGAAAGTTAAAACCTAAATGACAAAAAATTCACAATGGGAGGAAAAACCAATGATATGCAACTATGGAGACTGTTCTGGGCCCTCCCCCTTCTCTCTGTCTCT
>PVKE010014871.1:0-34293 GCA_004027555.1 Craseonycteris thonglongyai
CCGGGGCCTGCACATCTATCCACATGCGCGCAAAGGGCGCCCCCGGCCGTGGGGGACGAGCGGCCGGGCTGAGCATCCTTCCTCGTGGAGGGCCCACAGGCTGCGGGGCACGCTTTTCCTCTTAGCAACAGATGGGGGTCGATTGGGGAACCCGCATGCTCGGGGGCACCCCTGCCGGGAGCCCTTGGCCAGCCAGGGATGGGCGGACTGGCGACGGTCCCGTGTTTCACTCTTGGTGCCGCGCGCGGGTCTGCGGGTGACTGTCGGGGGAGCGCGCACAGAAGACCCGCTTGGGGCAGAGCGATGGGGACCCGCTGACCGGTTGCGTTCCTAGGGGACTGGCCGCCGGGGAGGCTGCTCGCGCCGGCTGTGGCTTCGCCCTCTTCTCTGGATGCGAACACCCGGTTCTCCCGGGCAGCTCGTGCCGGGGCGTCCAAGCCCGAGCCTCGGCCGGTCCAGTGGGCACAGAGGTGCGCACTGGCGGCGCCCAGGTTTGCCTGGGGACGGTGGAAAGACACCGCCCAGCGCCGGCGGTGCGGGGACCCCGTGCACCCCGCGAGCCGGGGCCGGCCCGGGGCCGGGAGCGCAGGGAGCGCAGGTGAGGCAGAGGCCACCGCTGGAGACCTTGGCGGCCCGCAGGCAGGTGGCGCGGACCTCGGGGCTGGGAGCCTAGGGGTCCCAACCTGGAGCCTGGAGCGTCTAGGAGGGCTGTCTGCCTAGCGCATGCCGGTGGTGTGCAGCTCTGCGGGGGAGCGCCAGGGGGTCCAGGCTGGGAAACAGGTTTGGGGCGATGGGAGCCGGCGCAGGCCGCGGGGACCCGGCTGCTGAGATCCCGGGAGGTCGGGTGTCCCCACCGACACTGTAACTGCCCGGGCGCCGCCTTTTCCAGAAGACTGTGGGGCTAGTGGGCAGGGGCGAGGTGAATGTGGGCCGGGGGTAAAAGCCTTCCTACTCAGAGTGTTTTCGTTTCTTACTCAGCTCGCAGTGTTTTTGCTTTTTCAAAAAATGCAAGTCTCCACTTTGCACAAGTCATTGAGGTGCCTGAGGAGTGTGGAGCGGCTCCTTCTCCCCACTTTCTCTCTTTCTTTTTTTATGTGGTTCTATCGGATCTGCGAGTGTTTTTGCTGTGATCTCGCACAGGTGGATTTTTGTTTTAAATTTCTTCACCACTGAAAATTCTCTGATGAGCTAACCCTCTAAAATCACGACCGTTTTGTAAGTCTTGAACAAGGAACTTCAGCAGAGGCTAACGTATGGGAATCTTCTCCTATCTTTGTCAAAAGCAGATGGAACGCGTCTCAATCACATATTTCTCTAGGAAAGCGTTTGGGTTGGCCGAGTACGGAAATGCTGCAGGGGGGTAATACATTAATGCTGGGTTTTCCTCCTAAATTATGAGCTCCCATTAGTCAATTCCATTTACTCTTTGTACACCCATCACTTACCGCACGTCTGAAATAAGAACAAACAGATGAGGAATGCCGTCTTTTAAAAAACACACCCGTGGAGCTTTGTTTAAGGGAGAGGTCAGCAGAATTATCACCAAGATTTCCTCCGGGAAATTCTTGAACGCAAATAGCAGGAGATATCCCCGAATACAAAATTTAGTAGGATCACTGAAAAGTCATTACAAAATAATTGCAGTCCTATAACTTAGAGATGCCGAGATAGCGCCCAGGGGAGGTTATATGAAATAAAGGCAGTGCTGGTCATAAACAAATGATGTGTTTAGAGTTTGTTTGGACAAATCCTCAAAATGTAACAGATAGTGTAACAGCTGGAGTGCAAATGATCTATCCGGACGCCCATTTATTTTTATTTTTCTGTCCTGGACTATAACTGACTAGCTCCGACAAAGCAGTTTCTCCAGGCAGGTAGAGACCCCACACGCCACAAGAAGAGAAGGGACGTCTTGATGCACGAATAATCCTGACCCACTTTGTCTTTACTTATCAGGCCCCTTAGGCCAACTCTTTTTATTCTTTTTATTTTGACTGCATAGGTAACTATGAGTATAAGTACAATGAGCATTGGTTTGATGGCCTGAAAAGGTTGCTAAATGGCACTTGTTATTTACTTGTAACATTTCAAAGAAACCTTAGTTATGTGTATCAGTGAAGAATTGCTAGGCCTGTCGGTAAATGGCATGTGATTTTCATGTCTCACGCGAGATGTGTTCACATGTGAGGAAGGGACGGTGTCTACACAAACAGCAGCAACAGTAAAAGCCTAACTTGTCCCTTGATTGAAAGGGAAGCACAGGAAATGGTGGCGTGCGGTCGGTGCTGATCCTTCTCCCGGCTTCCCCTTTTGGCCTGTTATTTAAACACACAGGTAGACAATGAATCAAGCGTCTCTGGACCGTTGGCGGGGTTCACCTCATTGAAAACTCTCCTGTTAACTGCTGAGCCGCAGGAACCTGGCTTGCGGGGTGGGGGAGGGGGAGCATTACTTATGGGACATCTCCCCCTTCTTCCCTGCTCTGCGGTTACTCATCTTCTCTAACTTCTGCAGAGTGTGCACAGACGTTCCGTTGTTTACCGTGTTCAACAAACCCACTGGTGGTGTTGTTTTGCTGTTGTTGTATCTCCCTGAGAACTTGTGGTTGCTTTGGAGAACGGCGTATGACCCTCTCACCACGCAGTATGTGTAAGCCCTTCCCTCCCTCCCGAAAACTGGCTTCTCGGAGGTGTTTGTTAACTGCTATATTCAGAATGCTAGCTGGTCTCAGAGAGAGAGAAAAAAAAAATCAATTCCCTGTGGAGAACAGAAATGCAGAATGTCAGCTGAGCTTTGGATTGGTCAGAAGATGTAGAAGGAAAGACTCAGCTACCTGAATTATGAGCGGGGTTTCATTATGAAATGCCCATCGGTCAGAGCCGTGTCGGGAGGTGACCTCTGTTATGTGGATACTGTTCCCCGGAATCTCAGGAGTCACTCTTTCAGCCTCACGGAAAGAAAGGTTTGCGACTCCCCTGGCCTGAGCCAGGGCTGGAGGGATGGGGCTTGGAGTGTGGTTGTTGGAGGGCGTTTGAAATAGAGTACGTTGTTGAGCTTTTCGGAAAACGGTGCGATTTTCAGACAAGTCTCGGGCCTGAAAGAACGGAGTTTCCCTCGTCCGTGCTGCATGGATAGACTGGTGGATGCCGGATTCCTTTTGCCTGGCACAGAGATCATAAAGTAAACTGTGAGCAGAGCACTATAACTCATGACTGCCGCTTAAATCTGGGCTTTAAAGAAAACAAATATTTTAATAAGCCAATTTTAAGAGCTGAACTTTTATGACAGTTTTTAAGCTTCGTATTTATATTAATCTATTCTCACTGGTGTCTTTAAAAACCCCGGGAAGGCATGCTGGAATATTTGTTTATATTTGTGTTCCTCCCTGGGAAAGGATCAACATGCCCAAACCAAAGACAAAGCTCTCCGCTAGCAAGGAGCTCAGGAACGAGGCAATAAAATTCAAAGACGAGAGGAACATAGTACTGTAGCCAAGAAGCAGAAAGCTATAAAGAAGAAATAGAACCTGAGAGATACAGACGCATTCAAAGTCGAGCCAAGATGAAACACTACAAACAAAAACTGAAAGATACTTCATACGGTCACCTGAGCCTACGCGTGCGGTGGAATTATATATTATAGAGCGCCTCACACGCATGCACACACATGCAACACACACGCACACGTGCACACATACACGCATGTGCACATGTGCATATGAGCGAGCGCACACATACACGAGCACGCAAGCACACATGTGCATATGAGTGCACACATGCACACACATGTGCAAATGCATACACACACACATGCACAGCGCCTGTAACGCTAAAGAAATCAGAATAAGGTCCGAAGACGGCATCAGTGTCAGTTTCCTGGTCGTGATACTGCATTAGAGTTTAATAAAATGTTACTTTGGGAAAAACTGAATGAAGAGCATAAAGGAATCTATGTACTGTTTCTTACAACTTTGTGTGAATCTACAATTATCTCAAAATAAAAAGCTACAAAAAGTTATTCCTCAAGAATTAAAATTTTTTTATATTCAAATGAGCAAATTACATAAGGGATTAAATAGGCCTTATCTCAGAGTAATAAACTAAACAGACCATTGGAGCAAAAATTCATTTTTTTCTTGATGTCATTTGCACTTCTGTTCAGGATAGGAGGGATCTCACTGTATTTCCACCAAGTGTATAATCAGAGATGGTTCCTTACAATTCTTAAAGAGTAGAAATTTGGGAATATGAGAAGAGAAATACCAATCAATACACTTATTCTTATACTAATAAAGAAAATAGCTTTTCAGAGAAACCTTAGGAAATATTTACCTGAAACCGACACATTTACTTTTAAGATACTAAGTCTGTATGGACTTGCATCACACTTCTCACACACATACTTCTAAAGCCAATGATTTATAAAAATTGCTCAACAGCAGTGTAGAGATTCAAGTTTTATAATAGTGTTTAGAGCCATGTCCAGTTCGCGGAGAGGCCAAAGAACGACAGAGATATTGAATCCTACACTCAGTCATGGCTATTTGAAATTAATATTTGTTTGTCCCGGGAACAGACTGTGTTTGGGTTCAGCTGTAAACCTCTGAACGCAATTCAGTTACATTAAATGCGCCTTCATTTCATGTTTGTGTTGGAATGAGGTCCAGAGACATTGATGGTGGGATTTTCGTGCTGATGGGAATCCAGGCTCAGCGGGACTTCTCTTCACTGATTACCGACGGTCGTCCCGTGACAAACGAGACTTGAATCAGAAACCGGAAAAGCCAGCACATAACTCTATTCTGACACGAGAGAAGCGTCTGGTGGTTAGTTGGAAACAGAGTCATTTTGAATCAAAACAGCATTTCATGGGCTTCGCATACCTGCATTCCTTTATCCGCAGCTCGGCTGTTTGGAATAACGCGATCCCGCGGGGTTACGTGTAGGAGTGACGAAGGAGAGGCCCCAAGGCAGTGAGCTGTCATCCAGCGTTCCGTCATAATGTCACCGTGGGGACAGTTAGAGAACAAGCTTCTCACGACGTCCCCTGCAGAATTATAATTTTGCTTCTCGGATCCCAAGGGCCGTGCCTTTAAAATTGGGCACATCCCTGCCTCCTGTTTTAGATCTGGGCTTCTCCATCAATTAAATCAAGGGCCGGGTTGGACCTGAAGAACGTTCAGATACCAAATCCAGTCATTCTGAAAACACACTCTTCCATCTGAGCTCACATTCACCCTGAAGACATCGCCATCGGCGTTTGGAGGAGGGAGCTGTGAATTCACTGGTGCTGTCTGGCATTCGGGGTCCTTGTTCTCGCTGCCGAGCTCGATGGCGAATTCGTGTTTGTTTTTCTGGCTCTGCAGATTGGGTGGGTGGCCCAGGGGGAAGATTTGGGCAGGAATCTTTATTTTTATTAACCCTTTGATGGTGACCACACATCAAACCCCAAACGCGTGGCTGAGGTTTGTGCTGTGGTCACTGCAGAGACTTCCGGAGCGGCAGGCGGGCTGAGCGACTCGGGATGTCTGAGCGCTGGTCCTCAGACTTTGCTTCCAGGGGGCGGAGGAGGGATCCTTGGCCTGACTCCCCCGTGGAGAACAGACCTCTGTCGTCCGTGCCCGTTTTCTGTGCCGTGCGAGCCTTTCTGTGAAGTTCTCTGTGAGCGTGTCCCTCTTCAGAGAGTCAGCGGGCTTTGCCCACGTCAGGGGCAAGTGGGGGTTCCGGGAGGGACGTCCTGTAGAAGCAGCACACTCCCCAGAAGGAAAGCTCCGGCCCCCGGTTGCAGCGCGCTGGGAGTCTGCATGGCAGCAGGCAGCGTGTCCCTTCAGGCAGGAGACCTGGGAGTGCTGAGCCGCTGTGTCCTCCCGTTAACCTCGGGGCTCTAAGGGGCTTTGGTTTGCTGGGGGTGGGGGCACTCAGAAGTCAGAAGCCACGCGCCCCAGGTGACGGGGGTGCCAAGAGCCTCTTAGCTCGCCCTGCACTTGTACAATGTACGTCGGCAGAGGGGACAAGGGGGCCCCAGGCCTGCCACACGTGAATCCCGGCCTGCCCCCCCTGAGCCAGCCCCGACAGGCCGCTTCTCTGGGAAATGCCTGATTCCGGCCCATCGGAGAGGGAATGTGTGAGGAAGGGGATCTTCTGTCTCCCACACTGAGTCTCAGGTGCCTGTTCACAGAACCGGGTCGACTGATGAACTGGGTCTTCTCTGAAGATTACTTTGCCTGGATTTGCATCATCCTGAGTTGCACCCCACCCGGGTAGCGGCTCCTTGCGATTCTGCATCTTCAGAGCACGCCCGGTGAACCGGCCTGGTGTCTGCGTGTGTGGGAGGCAACCGAACAGGGAAAGATGTGGCCCTGGGTGCCTTTTTTTCCTGTCTGGCCAGCATTTCTTTTCCAGCCACCCCCCAACCCTCACACCCAACACCTCACACCCAGCATATACCTGAGAGATCGTCTCATAATTAATGTTCTTAACCCAAGTCCGCGGGAGGCTTCCCAGTACATTATAATAAGAAGGCAGGATGAAGAAGCCGGCCTCGGCTCCCGGCGACAGCAACACCATGCAGGGGCCTAAACATGCCTGCAGCATCTCTGAACGTCTCTGGGAATTCTGGGGTCTCTGCAGCTCAGCCCCCCTGACCTGTGACCCGGGGGACTCACACCCCCTGTTGGCTGCTGTTACTGTTTTCTAAGAAAATCCTTCCATTGATACTAAAGCGTCCCAAGCGGCTACCTGGTCACTAGGGAGCCTGGTGGTATTTTGCTGATTGGTGCAGCGGGACCGGCTTCATCGCCCCCACACCGCGTGCAGACCGTGGGGACTCCATCGCTGGTGTGTGGGGGGCCGCGTGGGCATCTCCTGAGGGGCTGCGGCAGCTGTCCGCACACACAGCGGGGATCCCGAGGCCCCTTTTGTGCGATTGTGTGATCGATCAGGGGTCCACACACTGAGGTCTCCTAAGGGCCAGATGGACACGAGGCTGTTTTGCTGGGTGTTATGTCGTTGCCGATCCTGCAACGTTCTTCATGACTTTTTGTTTTAAGATACAGATTTTCTTTTAAACGATAAGCAAAAGGCAAGGACCGTGATTACTACATATCGGCTCCTTTCAAATATCGCGAGTCTGCGCTGATCCATTTTCGGTTTATCGCATTTCAGAAACAAGTCTACACAATGTCAGCGTCGAGCAATTTCAATCTCTGTGCGTCTCCGGCAACTTTGAAAATATGAATCTATCGCTTATGATTTATCACATGAAAAGGTCCCTCTTCCAGGAATGAATGACGAAGGGGAAGAGAGAACAAAGATCTGACAGGAAGAGGGTGTGCGGACAGTTTCGCAGGGAATGGGGCTATGAGGGGCCTGGGCCAGCCTCTGCCCCCCACTCTCGGCCCCTCACCTCTCCCCGGGGTCCCCCAAGAACCTGGAGACAAACCCCTGCCTGACATTTGTAAAAGTTCAGAGGAGCCACCTTAACGCTGCAGCAGTGACGTCTCAGGCTGAGGCCACCTTTGGGCCACGGCGGTGACATAAGGACCTGCTGTGCCTTCACCTCCTACTTGTCCCCCTGGGGCCATCGGAGAAGGTCCGGAGGTGGCCCTGCTTGGGAGGCGTCCACCACAGTCACTGTGCTGCAGGTGCCGGAAGAAATGCGTCCCAAAGAGCAGGGCAGGAAAAGGGAGCCGGGCTGGCCGGCGCTGCTTGGGGCCCCCTGAGTGGCTTGGGGGACCCTCGATGACAGTGGAGGGGAGCAAGGGGAAAGACCCTGCTGGCCCCCGGCCCTCGCACGTCTCGGGGCTGCCGCTCGCCGATCCGGCCCGCAGGTCACGCTGATGGATGTCTGAGTGCGAGCCCCGTGTGGCTCAGTGTTGGCCAAGGTTAATGAGAGGAAGTGATAACTCAGCCTTTATTTCGTCCCCCCGGACTTCACAACTGCAGGGCCAGCCCTAAGGTCAGGCGCCGCTGGGAAGATGACCGAGCGCCGGGCCCGCGGGGGCTGGGAGGGGTGGGCCAGCCGGCGTCCTCCCATGGGTCCTCAGAAGTGTCACCCAGAGAGGCTCCGATCCAAAGCGCTTGGACCACCAGCGTGTGGGGGACATTGTCTGCAAGTTCCGGCAGCTGGCGTTTGAGGCTAATCACACCATCTCCCCCAGTGTCTACCCAGGAGGAAGGCAAGGGGACAAGGGTGTGTGTGCGTGTGTGTGTGTGTGTGTGTGTGTGTGTGTGTGTGTGTGTGAGCAGGCAGCACGCGGCGCAGGTCACGGCATTGGCCCCGGGAGCACCCGCCGGGCTCTCTGCCACGTGGCCCTTCGCACAGCGAGGAAGTTCACGAATCCCAAGGGCTTTTAAATGCCCCCGGCCGCGCGTCGGCCCAGTGCCGCTCTGCACAGCGGATCTTGCAAGTTACTGTGCTCATTGTTTCCAGAATGAATCCCGTGTCATTCTTCCCCCCTGGGAAGCGTCTCTGACAGGGCACTTTGCTACTTGGGGAAATTTTAATGAGTCGGAAGCAGAGGCTATTATTGCCGTGGTAGGAGCCTGCAGGGCGAAGCTCGTTGCCTTGTGTCTAGGGGATGCTAGTCCCCACTAAGACGTCACTGAACTTGAACGTGGAATAGGGAATGTGTTTCTGCCCCCCGTCCTGCTATTCTGTGGGGTCTAAGCAAGTCGTGGCCTCTTGGGACTCAGTTTCCCGGCCTGTAAAGAGTGAACGGAACTTTGGGTTCCCTCCAGTTATGAAAATTCTAAGAGCCAGTAGCCCCGGCCATTCCCACCCAGGTGTAGACCCCACAGAACTGAAAGCAGCTGTTCAAACACTTGTCCACGTGTCTGGCACTGTCCACAGGCGTGAAGCGGGGAACACGTTATGGGTGTCCATCAGCAGAGGAACGGACGAGTGAGCCATCATGACCTGGACGATGCCCCATGACTCAGCCATAAGGAAGGACGAAGCTCTGAGTCGTGTTGCAACCTTGAAGTCATCAGCTGGGCTAAAGAACCCAGACACGTAGGGAAGCCAGGATGGCTCAGCGGGTTAAGTGCTCGCTTTGCAGCCCCGGGGACTGAGGATCGAACCCCAGCCCCGGCCCGTGCGCACCTATGTGCTGAACTGGGGTGAGCTTCCATGTAGGAGGCCCCTAGTTTGGTTCTCACCTCCGGGTTTGGCCCCTGGCTTGAGGGGGTGTGTCTTCCATGCAGGAGGCCCCCGGCCCAGTTCCCGCCCTGTGCAGCCCAGTGCCTGCCCTGTGCAGCCCCGTGCCCACCTGTGGAGTGAAACTATGTGGAAAAACCAATGATATGCAACTATGGAGACGGCTCTGGGCCCTCTCCCTTCTCTCTGTCAAAAACAATAAAATAAATCTTTAAAAATAAAAAAAAACCTCAAACACAAAGGACCGAGAATTGTATGATTCCATTGAAATGAAATATCCAGAACAGGCAGAAGTGAACTCGTGGTTGGCAGGGACCCGGCGGAGGGGACGGGACATGATTGCTTCATGGATCTAGGGTTTCTGTGTGGGGTGATAGAACATTCTGGAACTAGATAGGGCTGCATGCATGCGCACAGCAATGTGGCCTAATTCCCCAGAACTGTGGACTTTAAAAATGGCTAAAATGATAAATTCGGCATCACGGGTATTTTACCACCGAGCACAAAATCCCGTGACTCAGCCTGTGGGCCTCGCTGGTCGGCCACAGGCCTCGGGGGAGGGGGCGGGTGTTTGTTATGAGACTTCAACTTCTCTCCACTTTCCAGAGATGCGCTCCCGGTGGCCACGTGACAGCGCTTATCCCAGGCGCCTCAGCTCGTCTGTCTGAGAGCTTCTTCCTTTCGAAATCTCTTGCCTAATGCGTTCATTAAAAAAAAAATAAAAAGCTGGGGAAGCCGGGATGGCTCAGTGGGTTAAGTGCTCACTTTGCAGTGCCGGAGACCAAGGATCAAATCCAGGCCCCGGCCCATGTGGACCCACATGCTGAACTGGGGAGTGCCCCCAGTTCAGTTCTCTCTCTGTCTCTGTATCTCTCTCTTTCTGTCAAAAATAAAAAAAATAAAATAAAATAAAAAAAGGTTCCCCGAACAGCTCTGAGAGCAGAGGCTTATTGGGCACCCCCTTCAAATTCAGGGGTGTGTCAATGGTGCCTCTGGAAGCCTCTGGAAGCCTCTCCGTGTGGTAGACTGAGTTGTCACACTTTTGGGGACTGAGGACAGGTTGGACAGTGGCCCCAGGTTTCCGCACTGCTCGCCCTGTCCGATGAGCGTGGGAACACTCCCCTCCTCTGAGGTGGGGGGCCCGTGGGAACCGTCACACCCACTGACCGGCTCCCCAGAGCTGGTTCAGAGACCCCGGAAGAGTTGGTGCCGCCACGTGGCACATTGTGGTCCCTGACAAGTGGGACCTCTGGCTCTGGGTCCCTCTTCTAAGTGAACCCCTGGGAACCGAGCAAAGTGCAACGAGAGGGCACGCAACCGGCACCGTGAGCACGGCCCCCAGAGAGAGGGACCCGGGGAGGAAGGTGACACAAAATTGTTCAGGGCCAGTTGGGTGGTCTCCTCTTTGCCCCCCACCCCCCACCCACCTGTTAATGCTTTGCAGGCCAAGACCCCAGAGAGCGCGGGGCTCACGGATTCCTTGTTCTGGGAGTCCAGACAGAAGGGCCCGTGAGAAGTCAGAAGAGATCCCAACGAATCTGCGAGGAGGGTGAGCTTCTGAACACAAAGGAAATGGGCACGTAGGTGCGGCTGTCCCCACGCCTGGTCCCCTGGTCCCGGCAGAGGGAGACGCACCGGGGACGGAGGGGCGGAGGGAGGGGACAGGCTCCTCACAGCTGCTTTCCAGAAACATCATTCGGGGCACAGGAACTCAGTTGGCACACTGGGTGTGCTGCACACAGAGGGGCCTCACCCCGTCCTTGTCACGTCCCTGCCGCCCCCGCTGCCCCCAGCCGCTCCCTTAGAACACCTGCCTCCTGGGCTGACAGATGCCAGGCTTCCCCTCGGGAGTCTGGGTTGTGGCCCATTGAGGTCCCAAGATCTCCTCCAGCGTGTGGCCACCAAGGATGGGACGTGGAGGGACACCCAGGTCACTGTCCCACAGGACCCAGTGACTGTGAGGGAACTGAAGTCACATTTAACCATTGTCACGCCACAGCCTCTGCTCTGAGAGCTGACCATTCGAATGATAGCAAGCGCACGTCACCAAGAAGAAGAGTAGCTCCCTTGAACGTCCATTCAGCCAGAAAGCTCTGATAACCGAAACGTCCAGTGAACCAGGAAGGAAGAACGTACAGTCCACTTTACAGTGGATCGATACTCCTACAGACAGAGTCCCCGGAAGTCAGAAGAAAACTATTAGGAAATAAGGGCGAAAAATACGAACTTGTCCAAGAAGAAACGCAGTTGGCCCAAAATAAATAAAAGGTGTGGAACTTCCACCGTAATCAAGAAATCACACATGAAACGGGAGGAGCGTATTTTTTATTAAATTGGAAAACGATAGTAACCCCAGGAGTGAGGAGGGGAGACCAGGCCGGCTTGGCACTGCCCGAGAGCAGAGAAATTGTACCGTCTCCCTAAAGAGGTTCAGATGGGTGAGGAAAGATGTAACAATGGGGCGCACCCTTCGAGGGAGCAATCGCACTGTTAGCAATCACCTTGAGCGAATGATGGAGGGTCTGGTTGGCAACAACGAAATTCCTGTCGGCTTTGCTAATGCTGGTGACACTTTTCAGATGTCCTGGGAGGGGGCTTGTCTGTCTCCTGGGACCCTACACGACCAGCAAATCTTGTGCTGTAAACAGATGCTTAGTTCTGCGAAGGGCACGGTTACACGGTGGAGCCGATTGCACTTAGTTCCGTGCAGGGAAGGGTTACACGGCGAAGCAGATCGCGTGACCTCAGGTTGAAAATGCGAAGTGCGTGTGCTCACGTGGGTGTGTCTGGAGAGAGAGCCAGGCAGGGGCGTCCCGAGACCAAAGTGTTAGCGAAGGAAAGATCTTCCTTCCCTTCTGACAGCTTTCCTTTAGTTTCCAAGTTTTTGGCAAATGCCACGTGTTGCTTTTGCAATTTGAGAAAACCAACCAGTGCTTTTTGAAAATAGAGTGGGGGGCGCATCCCCGCCATCTTTCCCTCTGGACTCTGGTGCACCCCACCCCCCACGGGTTTAGTGGGGTGAACTTGGGGCTTAGCAAGGCCTCCACGGATCCTTCACTCCATGCCCCAGCTTTACTTCCTACGGAAGTCGCATCGGAACGTGGCCTCACGCTTACGAGACACGTTTCTGTGTCTTCTGCACCCCACGCTCAAGACCCTGCCCGTTGCTTTCACGCGGCGCCTTTCACGTTAGGAGGGCACCGTGCGTTCTTGCAGGAGGGGCCGTGCGGCCCGGCGGGCGCTGGGCGGCAAGGGCTGCGTGGGGCCCGGCTTCCCTCCTTTTCTCATGGGCAGATCTGCACTCAGCGACTGGCTGCCGGAATCAGCTCACCCTCCTTCCTGCCGTGTTGCTCACCCTGCCCTCTGGTTCCAGCGTCCCCCCCGGTCTGTGTTTTCTGATCCTTGTCTGCACTTTCCCGGGGCTGTGCTCTTCATCCTAAACTACTACAGACCGTGGGAGCGACAGAGACCATGCACTGAGCTCACTCCTCTGCTGCTGACCCGCCCTGGCAGGATGGGCAAGGAAGACCCCTCCTGGCCTTTAGGGGTGTCTGCAGACACTCGTCCCCAGGAGTAAATTCAAGTCACTCGATCCTGGCTCCTGACCTTCTGGGGTGACTGGCGAGTGTTCAGAGCTGAAGGAGAAGGTGGGGATTCCAGCGATGGACCCCCCCTAGTCCTTGCAGGCCAGGTTCCCCAGAACCCTGGGCTTGCTGTTTGCAGCCTCTTCTAATGTCTCAGTGACACCCACACCTCCCCTGCGGACAGAGACCAAGCTACGTCTCCAAGCAGAGCCCCGGGCTCGGAGCCTCAGTTTCTTTGTAGCTCCTTAGGCGTGTGTTTGCACCGGGCCCGGCTTCTTCCACACCCTGGGGAATTCTGGGACCATACTTGCCAGATGACCAGATCCTTGTCAGAATGACGACTGGAATACGTGCAAGTTCCCATGGGCGCCGGGGGACGTGGCCGGGGTTTCCGGGGTGCAAGCCCTGCACCCGCACCTCCCCCAGCCTCCTCCTCCCCATCACACCCGGGGCCCCCAGCCCAGAGCCGCACAGCTTTCTGCCGAGGCTAACGGCGGCTCGTCCTGTATGAATCAGACTGGCAGCCGGTGACTCAGAGCCCTGCTGCTGTCTTCTGGCTGCAGATAAACAGAGCAGGAGACCAGAGCCAGCGCCAGGACTCCTGGGCGGGGCAGCTTCCGGCTCCTGAGGGTCAGCCTGGGGCAGGCGTGAGGACCCCGGCCGGACCAAGCTGGGTGGGACCAGGGCAGAGGGGCTGGTGCCCACTGGGCACAGCCAGGCTACAAGGCTGCAGTGTGGTGTTGTGGGCCTTGACCACTCTACAGAGATGCTGGGCTGGGGTCCACCTGCCCCGGGGTTCCACCTGCCCCAGGGTTCCACCTGCCCCCAGAGTCTACCTGCCTTGGGGTCCACCTGCCCCGGGGTTCCCTGCCCTGGAGTCCACCTGCCCCGGGGTCCACCTGCCCCGGGGTTCCCTGCCCTGGGGTCCACCTGCCCCAGGGTCCACTTGCCCCGGGGTCCACCTGCCCCCAGAGTCCACCTGCCCTGGGATTCCCTGCCCTGGGGTTCCCTGCTCCGGGGTCCACCTGCCCTCAGAGTCCACCTGCCCCAGGGTCCGCCTGCCCCGGGATTCCCTGCCCTGGGGTTTCCTGCCCCGGGGTCCACCTGCCCCCAGAGTCCACCTGCCCCGGGGTCCGCCTGCCCCGGGATTCCCTGCCCTGGGGTTTCCTGCCCCAGGGTCCACCTGCCCCCAGAGTCCACCTGCCCGGGGGTCCACCTGCCCCGGGGTCCACCTGCCCCCAGAGTCCACCTGCCCCGGGTCTGCCTGCCCCGGGATTCCCTGCCCTGGGGTTTCCTGCCCCGGGGTCCATCTGCCCTGGGCCTATCTGCCCTGGACAGCATGTGAAGGGCTCTGGCCTGCCGGCCGACTGGGAACTCTGGGAGGCTCTGGGGTGCTGCCCCCACCCCCGCCTGGGTCCTGCCGGGTAGTGGCCCAGCCGGTTTCACGCCAGGTGAGTGCTGACCTGCGCCCCTCACCCCACGCACCCGGGCATTTCCGTGATGTCAGGAGTCAGCGAGTCAGGCCGGGCACAATGAGCCTGAAGACGCAGCCCCTGGTCCAGATGTGGATGGCATACACCCCTCCCCCTCCGTTACCTCCCGGGCACCTCTGGGCGGCCCACCCACACACCCAAGCCTTTGAAGTCATGGGGCCCGGGGCCGGGGCCAGCCTTGGGCTGTGTCCTGTTCGGGTTTGGAGCTTGTTTTCCTGCTGTGTTATTAGAAGTGCATTCCTCCTAACCCAGGAACCCTTGGTGCCTTTTAAATATGTGCTGAAAATAAGTGGGCAGACTTAACACTCCCAACCGGTGAGGGGCACCCCCCGTCCAGCCCCGCACCCTCACGCTGCCGCCAGGGCGATCACACACGGTCCCCAGGACGCGGACCTTCCCCATCACTGTCCTTGGGGCCCAGTGGGACCCACGGGGAGGGGGGGACCCATCCTCTTGGCCCGTCTCTCGGGACCTGAGGGCCTTGTCTTGGGGTTGTTCCTTTTAAGAATTGTATTTCTTTTTTAAATGAAGACTTTACTTTTTTGGAGCAGTCTAAGGTTCACAGTAAAATTGGGGGGATGTGCAGAGATTTCCCACACCCCACCTGACCCCCCCCACCCCACTAGCTACACCCCACCGCCGGGCACCTGCTACGTACCATCCACGAGCCCACCTGGCGGGCCATCGTCACCCAGAGTCCATGTCGTACATTGGGGTCACTCTCAGTGGACATCCTGTAGGTTTGGACAAAGAACGGTGGCGTGTCCCCTCCATTCCAGCGTCATGCAGCGTGTTTTCACGGCCTGAAGGGGCTGCCCCCTGCTCCCCCTTGCTTCTCTCTCCCCACCTTAACCCCGGGCAACCCCTGACCTCACCACTGTCCCCACAGCATTGCCGTTCCCAGCAGGCCCTGCGGTTGGAACCGCACCGTGTGTGACGTCCTCACAGTGGCCGCTCTCAGCCGGTCACACGCATGGAAGGTTCCTCCGCGTCTCTTCACGGCTCCACGACGTGTCCTTCTTAGTGCCGAACAGCACTCCCCCGGATGGGCCCCAGTGCCACGGAGCACGTGGATGGGTCCCGTCGTGAGAGTGTGTTTAGTTGTGTGAGAAGCTGCTGGTGTCTCCCCAAGCGGCTGTGCCAGTTGTGTCCGGCCTCGCGAGTCACGAGCGAGGCGCCCCCGGCACGCGATGTTGTCAAGGTCCCTCTCTGGCCACCCTGATGGGTGTGGGGTCACGTGTCCTCTCTGTGCCCATCAGCCAAGGGCCACAGGGCTGATGGAACGATATGGGAACGTGGCTCACAAAGGGCCTGGCTGCCCCTCAGCCCCGTCCAGTGCCGCTTCCTTTACACGACCCCCCTGGCGGCTGGGGCCCTGGCCACTCTTTTGGCTGAGCCGCAGCTCTGAGGCCGAGGTGTCCTCTGCGGTGAGCCCCACGGGGCTGGGAGTGCTGTGTCCCTTTCATGGTGAGCCCAGACCCGCAGGGCGGTTCTGGCACGGAGGGGCGGGGTGGACAAGCAAATCTAGCCGAGCGCGTCTCTCCCTCAAACATCCACTTCTGTGCTCTGTGCCCCTGCCCTCGGCTAGTGTGCCCCCCCCACATGACCCCTTCCTCCTGGCGGGGGCCTGGGGCATCTTTGGTGGCCCCATGGCTGTGGCTGTGTCCAGGCACGTTGTCCTCAGAGCACCTTCGGGACCACATCTCGGTCATGTGCACATCCTCCTGGACCAACCCACAGCCAGGCATGAGGTCTGTCCCCGGGGCTACTCAGTACGGTGCAGATACGTAGGGTCCGGGGCCCCTGGTTCCCTCAGGACACAGAGCACTTCAGCTGCATCTGGTACCAAAGCCCACTGTCCCTTGTGACAGGAAAGAGTGTCTGTGACCTGTAATCCCCTGGCTGCCTGCAGAGGGGACACCTGGCGGCCTGGGGAGCCCGGACTCGCTGAGAACGGAGCCAGCTCATCTGCGGAGGGCCTTTTCCATTCGGGAAGCCAGGGGCGGCTGGCAGGAAGGGAGCTATGCACTGGGAGCGAACCCAACCCCTACACCGTCTCCGCAGAAGGAAAGCAGGGGAGAGCCAGTGAGAAAGCGCACACTGTCACAGTACGTCCTAGCAGGGGGGCCTTAGGGGACAGAGATGCACACACATTTGCATGGGGGGCTGTCATTGTTGAGAGGTAAATGCTGTGCACTGTGTGATGGTAGCTCCCACCTTCAACACACACACGTGTGCACAAACACACATGCACCCACAAGCACAATGCACACATACACAGAAGTCTGCACACACATGCACACATGCACCCACGTGTGCACCCACATGTACAGAAGTCTGCACGTATATGTGCGTGTGCGCACACACATGCACAAAACACATGCACAGACGTGTGCATGCACATATGCACGCACACACAAATACACACGTGCACTCACACACTCCTCAGTAACACCCATTCCCCACCAGGCTGCGTGTAGTGGCTTTGGGGGTGGGAGGCAGCCCTTGGGCGCGTGGTCGCACTGACCCCTGGACGCCTTGGTCGCTATCGCCCCATCACACCGTTACCGCGTGCGCCTTCGTTGGTCCTCACGACACAAAAGACTTTTTAAGGCGGGCCGTGGCAGCCTGTTGTGACGACGTCTGTGGGACCAGCGCCCCCCACGCTGGCCGTTGTTGGCCCCACGGGAAGACCCGGCGGTGTGCAGCCGGTGGAGGATGGGCGGAGTGCGTGATGGGCACCTGCAGGGGCGGGCCGCCCAGCAACGGGGATGGGGCCTCCTCATGCCCGTTTCTAGGGGCTGGGCTGGGACTCACCCACGCCCTCTGACCCCATGGCAGTGACCTTGCCCAGCCTCCAGGGTCCCGTGAACTTGAACAGAGAACGGTGCCTGTCCTGTGACCTCGAGGGTGCCTGACGTTTGCAGAGTGCTGCCCAGTGTGGAGATGCTCGGTGGCTCCATGTGGCCGCAGCTGCTCGCCCCGCCCCGCCCAGGCCCCGCCCCTGGCCTGCCTGGCCACGCCCCAGTTTCCACCCCTGGCCTGCCTGGCCACGCCCCGTCTCCACCCCACCCCCCCACCCCCCACCCCCGTGCTGGCCTGTCTGGCCCCAGTTTTCACCCCTGGCCAGCCTGGCCACGCCCCCATTTCCACCCCTGGCCTGCCTGGCCACGCCCCCATTTCCACCCCTGGCCTGCCTGGCCACGCCCCCATTTCCACCCCTGGCCTGCCTGGCCACGCCCCGTCCTCACCCCTGGCCTGCCCGGCCATGCCCTGACCCCGCCCCTGGCCTGCCTGGCCACGCCCTGACCCCGCCCCTGGCCTGCCTGGCCACGCCCTGACCCCGCCCCTGGCCTGCCTGGCCACGCCCTGACCCCCCCTGGCCTGCCTGGCCACGCCCCCATTCCCACACCGTCCCCACCCCAGCCCCGCCCTGGGCGCGTCCCGGGGCTCCACCTGCTGGACCGACACTGGGGATGGAGGAGCTGCGGACATGCGTCCTGGGCGTGGGGGATGCACATGCCTGGCAGCTTCAGTTGTTTCCTGCAGGCACGAGGCACGGACCCCCTACAGAAAGGCAGGGCCTGCAGAGCGCACTTGAAAAGCGAATGATGTGTTTACACAGACAGGGGCGTCGCTTCGGGGAGGTAAGCAGGGCCCTCCAGGCGGGGATTTCCCAAGAAGCCCCCCACGGCCACGCCGCCACCGGCTCACCACCGCCAACATGGAACTCTGTCCCCAGAGAACAATCTGGACTCTCAGGGCAACGTCCAGGAGACAGACAGCAGAAGCCAGCAGACGGACGGGACCACACGACACCTCCAGACATCTGTGTGAAAAAGGTGACCTGCGGTGGTGTGAGAGGGTATTTCCACGTCACAGGTCTGATGCGCACCGTGGGCCGAGCATCCGGGGTGGAGAAGAGACGTCTACAACTCAGCAACGGAAAACAGATCACCTGATTCAAAAACAGGCAAAGGCCATTTCTCCAGTGATGACACACAGGTGAAACGACGCCAACATCGCCGGTCCCGGGAGCACGCAGACCAAAGCCACGGCGAGCTATCCCCTCGCGCCCCTGAGGTGGCTGCTGCCACAGAGCAGAAAACAGGTGGCAGGAGGGAGTGGGGAGCCGGAGCCCTGGGCATAGCTGGTGGGAACATCCCACGGAAAACAGTGGCCGTCCCTGAGAAACTTGACAGTAGAAAGACCATGTGACCCGGCAGACCCCCTTCTGGGTATTTGCCCCAAAGAACCGAAAACAGGGTCTTCCGAGAGGCACCGTGCTCACAGCGGCGACCTTCACAACAGCCCGAGGGGGAGACGACCTGGCTGTTCTCTGAGGGCTGAGCAGGTGACAGGGTGGTCCCTCCACACACACCGGAACGTCCCCCAGCCTTAGACGGGAGGGACATTCTGCTCCAGCGTGGACGGGCCCTGCAGACACTGTGCTGCACGAGATGAGCCCGTCCCAGAAGGACCGACACCGTGAGATTCGCCCCCAGGAGGCCCCCAGAGTCAAGTTCAGGGACAGAGGTTGGGCATGGGGGGTGGGGAGTTGAGAAACGGGCCCCCAGTCGGCAGGTGGAAAGCCCGGAGGTCGTGGATACCAGCCGGAAGCGCGTGCTCCGTGGGCAGCAGAGTGGCTGGTGTCCCGCCGTCAGAGCCCTGGCTTCACGCCCCACACAGGCCGTCTGCTGTGCTGGTGCTCGGGGCTGGAGACCCACGGGTGACATGATTCGGTGTCTCCTGGGCAATGGCCGTGCAGCCGGGACACACGTGTAGGCGGAGCTGTCTGTTCTGAGGAATCAGAGAGGTGCCCCTGCAGGTGAGTCAAGGTGAGCACCCTTCGGATGCCCTGGGACTCAGGTGGGCACCCCTGAGCCCCCAGATGTGAGCGAGGCTGCAGGAGTGGCAGCCTGCGTGCCCCCCACCACCCTGGGTGTCCAGCACCTGCCCTGCAGGGCCCGCCACTGACTCCATACGGAGTGCAGGAGGAGCAGAAGGGAGCGGCTGCGGAGCGCACGCGGCTGGGGCAGTTTGTGCTCTGACGACCAGAAGCCTCGGGAAGCCCTGCAGACACTACGACAGACGCGCGGTGGCCCTCCCATCTCTTCACTGCTTTGACACGCGCTCAGACCCTGGCTGTGGACACGGGACATCTGGAGTCTGTCACTGTCTCAGGCTGCAGTGGAACCGGCGCTGCCTCTCTGCTCGGGGGCGGGACATGCAGGACACTGGGCCCTTTGAGGAGCCCTGGCTCTGATGGGGACGCCACCACCGTGGACCCTTCCTGTTCCTCCCGGGGCCGCCTCGTGGGGGGAAAACACATTTACCCACAAGAACCAAGGAGAGAGCGTTGTCTCCGTGCTGCGGTTTGACCACGACTCTCCCCGGGGGGTGTCCCTGTGGCTGTTTCCCGTGTGGCTGTGCGTGTTGTTTGTTAGCCACCACGGTGCTCACGGCACCTCCAAACCGCGGTCGGTCCGCAGCGAGCCGGCTGGCTGGGGACAGATGGGAGCCAAGAAGACGCCGTGAACCCCATGACCGCGGTCGCGGGATGCCATAAATCAGGCCCGACCAATCCCCCGGGTGTGAGTCACCCCACTGGCTTTCTGGGGGTCATGCGTCTCTGCGGATCTCTCCCCTGTCCCCAAGTCCCCCCCCCCCAAAAAAAAGACCTAAGTAAATGCGGGGTGAAGTTACCCTGCAGAGCCTTGTAATAGACCCCAGGATCTCACAGCTCGGTCGTGAGTCTGACGTCAGGGGAATCGGATGCAATAGAGGAAAACAGAGGAGGCCAGGGAACCCGCCCCACGGGGCTTCCCCTTCTGGCAGGGCTGGAGGAGGGGGTGGCATCAGGGCTCCAGGGCTGGCCCCTGACCTTGCCTCTGCCCCATGGGGAGGCGGCCACACGGGATGCACACGTCAGGCCGGGCACCCGGCCAGCTCTGTGGAAGGACCAGGGGGCTCAGGGACTCCCGACTTCCCTGCACATTAGGATTTCAAAACCGGGCGGGACTAGCAAAGCCCAGGAAAACAATGACTGTCGAGCACTTCGTGGATTGACTCCCCAAGAGACATCAGGCTCGGTGTCCTCTGCCTGGTGACCCCCTTCTTCCTCTCCAGGACCTTTGGGGTGTAATAAGGCCCCTGGGGTGTAATTAGGCCCCTGTGGTGTGAGCTGCTCCCTCCCCCAGGGACTGGGGAAAAAACTGTTTCCTTTGGGGACAGTCCCTAACGCAATGAAACTCATTCAGAGAAAACCAAACCACTCAGAGTGCTTGTCACCACCGTGCTGCCCAAACCTGTCAAAGATCGAAGACGAAGAGACAGACCCATCCTGTTGGGAACTTGGATCAGATTCTAGGTAAACTACAAGCAAGATGAATTTCGTCGTGTTTAGGAAGAACAAGGCGCATGCCAAGGAAGTTTCCTTGCGGACGACCAGGGTAATTTCACATTCGGGTACCTCTGCCGGGGTTTTGACACACACTGGCGATATGTCAGAAGCATCCTGGTTATTCACGGTCTGCTTCAAATTACGCAAGTCAGCGCATCCACCGTCAAAACGGAAAATAAGTAGGATCGTCTCCGCAGGTGCTGGAACGCATTTGGGAAAACTTAACAGATATCAGCTCTTAAAATCCCTGTTGGTGTTTAAAGCCACGGTACGGAGAGACGGTGGCTGTGTGAGAGTCTGTGTCAAAACTCCACGCGGCAGCCGAGTCACGTATGCACATCGGGAGAGTCCTGACACTGTTGTCGCATTGCCTTGCGCTTCTTAAATGAGTCTATGAAACAAGGAAAAGACATCGGGACCACAGAAAGCCGAAAGGTGCAAATACCGTCACTTGGAGGGGGTACCATTGTCTGCAGGGGACCCCGTCCCCCAACCTCATCCCACAGAAAGAAATCCACTCAAAACCATCAGACCTAATGAGACCATTTAGCCAGAAGGCCAATTACTAAGCACAGACTTAATAAATAATAATTTATTAATAAAAAAATAATCTTCATTTATTTGTTTATTTATTGTTAAATCTATTGGAGTGCCATTGATTGACAAATAATTTTTAGAAAGAAAATGGCCTCATATACCCGAGTAATAACCAATGGATCGGATAACAAAACAGAAAGATGCCAGTCACACAAACAAACCTATAAAGCCTCACATACACTTACTGAGACACGTGGGGGGCTTTTGAGAAGGAACCTCTCTTAGCTGGGGAACCCACTAGAATTTTTCTTTTATTTTTGAGGGGCTGAGACGCTCTATTTACTGTGAGGCTGCTTGGAAATACATAGCGTTGTGGTGAGCATGCCACTTCTTTCCCAGCTTAATTCACACAACCAATGTCATTCTTAATTCAACAAAATTATTCTACGGTACACATGGGAGACGAAGACGGCCGGCATGTCCAAGAAATGGACAGCAGGACACGTGGGGCCAGATGGGTTTCGGGCTCCAGGGCTGAGGCTGCTGGGGGCAACGTGAGGACTAGAAGACCACGGACTAGAGCCAGGGGGCATGCAGGAAGGGCCTGCCCACGGTCCTACCTGAGTGCAGGTTTGGGGGGCCGTTCCCAGGGGTGGGCACGTCCTGTCTGGCTGCTCCCTGCCTTGTCCGCTGCCAGCAGTGCTGTAGTTGGCGTCTGGACCTCTTTACCGGTGGTGGGTGCAGGACACGCCCCTTGATCAGAGCCCGCCGGGAACCCCTGAGGCAGCTCACGCTCACCCGATGTGCACTTTATGCCAAGGAGGGATCCAGGGGACACAGAAGGTGGGGCGGGCGGACATCCTGAGTGGACACACGTTCTTTCCCATGGAGCCTGTATGCCCCCCAGGGGCATTGTCTTCCTTAGAGAGACTGGGGTCAGTTCCCTCCTCATGAAACAGACAGTCAGGCATCTGCTGGGCTGAGGGGGGAGAGGGCGGAGCGTCGGGAGTGGATGTCAGGTGAATGGGTGACCGTCCTGCAAATGCCCATGACTGTTGGGGTTTATTCTTGTTCTCTGAGACTGACTGTTAGCTGTGCCCCATTCACTCTCAGAAGCTGCTCACTTCAGATGTTTTGTCATAGGGTCGCCCTGTGCAGCATGTGTACACATGCATGCACATAGCACACATGCATGCACACACACCACGGGCACACAAATACATGTCTACACACACATGTGCATGCACATAGCAGCAGACATGCATGCATGCACACACATACACAATACAGACCTGTGTGTATGAACACCACAGATACACATGCACACATATACACATGTATGCACACCAAAGATACACATGTACACACACATATACACATGCACATGCATGCAGCACAAAGGCACACATGCATGTACACAGATATACCTGCGTGCACACATGCACATGGGACACGGGTACATATGTGTACACAGATACACAGGCACACATGTATATGCACATGCACTGGTACACACGTGCACACATATATATATGGGTACATGTGCACATACTACAGATCCACATGCCTGTACATATGCACATTCATACACATGCATACTCATGCACACATGCACACATGCACACGAGTGCACCCTCCTGGGCCATTCTCCAGCGCCCTGTGCTCTGAGGCAGTGTCTTCGGGAAGCAGGCTGCACGGGAAGGGGCGGGGTCAGGAAGGATCCCCTGGGCAGGGTGGGCATGAGGACGGTCCCACGGTGAGGAGCTCTGATGTGGCTTTGTGTGTGCAGGGCCAGGGAGTGGCCGGGAAGTTGGAGATAAAGACGGGGTGACCCAAGGCCCCCGGGGAGGGAGTGAAGTCTCTCGGGAGGGAGCAGTGTGCCCTGTGGGCAGAGGAGGCCTGGGCCACCCCCCGCATTAGGGTCTGGGAAGCAAGGGGGCATCGCCGTTATGATTACCAGGAATTAGATGAGCAGTGGGCGCCGTTGCCAAGGCTGATGGGCCCTAGGGAGCCACCTCTTCCTGTGAGCCCTGGCTGAGTGTGTCTGCGTCCTGTGATGGGGGTCATGGAGGGCAGAGTCGGTGCTCCTGTGACCCCTGCTCACTCATTCACTCATTCGTCCATGCCCTCAGCAGCCAGCACGGACCCCCAGCTACAGGGCCAACTCCTGGTGGGCTCCTACCAGGGGCAGCAAGCGCCCCTCCCACCTCCACTCGGGCCCATCGAGCACGGCCCGGAGCAGGAGTTCCGCATTACATTTATGTAAGGAGATGCCATCGGGGGTGCCACTCAGCCTGCCCGTGGGAACGCTGGGTGCTACGGGTGCCAGGCAGGAGGCGGTGCCCACCCACCGTTAGGAGCCATCGGGCCTCACAGCAGCTCCATGCATCAGGCACTGGCCTCTTGCACACACTCATGTCCTGCTTAGGGGACATACAAGTCGGGATTTGAACCCAGGACCCGCAGGCCCATGGGGCTCTCTCTGGACGAACTCAGCTGCCCTCCAGCCGCCAGGGCTGCCCGCCTGCATGAGCTGGCCGTCCCCGAACCCGGGACCACTCAGTGAGATGGCAGCTGGAAAACAGATCAGCGCTGGTTTCCGCTTCTGTGCTGCAGCCGGAGCAGAGATGCAGAAGCCGTGCGCCCACCGCCCTGCCAGGTGCCCGGCCGCGGCCAGCGTGTGCGCATCTCATCCGGGTTAGTGTTGAGTGTCGAGTCCTGGTGGTCTCATTTCAGAGCCTTCGGCCTCCCCGGGCCACGGCTGCAGCTCTTTGCCCCGGCTGCCTCCCTGCGGCCTCTGGACCACGCGGTTAATGATCTGTGAAAACACTTAGTTCCTGAGGCAAACTCCTGGAGAGGAGCAAATTAGCTTGTAACTCAGATTCATTTGGGCCCACAGGGAGGGAGGGAGCTGACAGGGAGCGTCTCCGTGGAGGGCTGGGAATGACAACTCAATTGTGAGGGTTCTCAGAGGACAAGGCTCCTTGTAACCAAACAGGAGGAGGCTTTCGGGGGAACCCTGCAGCTACCGGGGCCTTGGCCCAGCAGTGTGCCCGGGATGGGCAGGGCTCAGGGGCAGCCCAGCTTCTGGTGACGAATGTCTGAGCCCGTCTGGATCTGACAGCAACGCCTGACATCCTTCTGTCATGTCCAGGGACCTGGGGCAGCCCGGTCACCGTGGCCCCAGGAACAGAACCCGGGACAGTCTGAGGGGAACGTCTATCGGGCGGGGCTGCCCCAAGTGCACATAGTCACCCCATCCTGAGACCTTGAACCCTGAGAGTGTTCAGGCAGCGTGGCCCCCGGAGGGGCCGGGGCAGGGGTGCTTTGTGGGGAGGTGGACACCGGGATGCGTTCCCTCCAGCCTCTGCTTTTCTGCTAATTCTTCGGGAGACTTGCGTGGGGCGTCCCCGCGCTTCCGTGCCTGCTCTGTTTCTAGCGGGGTCGGCGCCTTGGAGTGGGGCGTGGGGTCCGTGAGGGTCCTGTTCTGTGAGGAGGACGGGGCTCGGACGATGTCTTCGCCCACGTGTCCTCGCCGGGACCCGCGAGAGCCCCGCCACTCATTTTAAACGTCCGCTGCTGATTTAAAGCCCACGGGTGTCCGCTCCTGCCGCGGCCGGTCTCCGGGGAGCTGGGCTGGCTGACGGGACAATGAACAGGGACGATGAGGAGAGAGAGGCGGAGAGCGAGGGGAGACAGGACGGGTGGTGGAGAAGCAGAGGCGGAGACAGACTCCTCCCCGGTCCCCCACGAGCCTGTAAGCCCAGTGGAAGGACAAGGAGTGGGAATTTGGAGACAGACGAGGGCAAACAGTCAGCATGTGAGCAGGAGAGTTTTCTAGAAGCCTGGACAGGGAGGGGCCCCAGCTCCTGGGCACTCAAAGAGCTCAGGCAGCCGTAGCACCTCTGCTCCGTGGGGAGCGGAGCCGCTCTCGGGAACGAGAAGCGGCAGGGGCTGTGTTTGGGGCTGTGTTTGGGCCCGTGTCTCAGCCGTAAGAGGCAATGGCCGTGGCCTGTCTGTGCTTTTGCATCTGCAGGACTTCGGGGACCGATGGGGGCAGCGGGTCTGGACTCAGCACATCGTGCCTGCAGTGCGAGCGGCCAGCGCCCTCCCTGGGGTTTATCCTAAGTCCTGCTAGCCTCCTGCTCCCCTCGGAAGGCTCCGGTCACACCAGGCCCCACCCCGGGGAGGCCTTGCTGGGCTGCACGTCTTCTGTGGAACTTGGGGGTGTCACACCCTTCACCAGCTCTCAGAGACACTGGTCCAGTGCCCGCTGTGTCCCTGGATGGGCGTGTGAACGAGCGCTCAGATCTCAAGGTTCTGGAATCACGAGAACCCGGGACCATGGAGACCCCCCAGCCAGGTGTCCCCACTTCCACCTAGGAGCAACAAGGTCCAGTTCGGAGATGAGACGTGACCGGGGTCAATGTGGCTGGCAGGTGGCAAAGGGCAGGTGGCAGGGCTTAGCCCAGCCCGATGGCACTTCCTTGGCAAAGGGGCCTGACGCCCGAGGGCAAGTTCTGGACTGGAGCCCTGACACTCCTCATGGTGCAGGGGACGCCCCTCCTCCCGGCCCGGCCAGGTCAGCGGCGTCCAGGGGCAAGTCCCAGGAGACCCCAGTGGGTGACCAGGGGGAGGGGTGTGGCCACCTCCCTCCCAGTGCCCGCAGGTGCCCAACAAGGCCCTGGTAGAGGCTGCCGGGTCGGCCCATTTCATGTCGTGTGGGTGAAGAGGTTCCTGTGCTATTGCGCACGTCTGACCACGGACACACACGCCCAGGCATTTGAGTTCCAGCCCTGCGTCTGTGGCTCTCAAGTGCTCCCCATGCCCACGCGGTCAGGCCAGCACAGCCCAGCAGACACTGTGCCCGTCGGCCGGTGGGGCGGGGCCTGCAGCGCAGGGGACACGCTGTCTGCCGACACTGAGGGTGGTGGTGAGAATGCACCATTGAGCTCCCCAAGAATCCTGCAAACTGTGAGACCAGCAGGTGCTCTGCACACCTGGGGTGTTCCTGGGAGCCTTCCGGGTCATTCCCTACAGGGAGCCAAGGGGCTTTCTACACGTTGAGAGCACGTTTGCCGCCCCAGCACACAGCTGTTGTAAAGGGTGTCCCGAAACTCACGCATGAAGCCATTTTGATAGAAAACCCTGGTTTATAATTAAAAACTGTACATGTTCATGGCTCAACAATGAAAACGCGCTGTTCTTCCGTGGAGCGCTCCATTTTTAATAACCCTGAACAGTCCGCTGTCACGCTGTCATTTTTTTCCGTTGGCAACACTTTGCCGCACAAAGGACGCAAACCTCCAATCTTGCATGAGGTTTGGGACCCCCTTTACGAACGATTCCCCCACCGGGGCAGGCAGGGGCCGCGAACTCCATTCCGAAGGCCCACCGGGCAGCCCCGCCTCACGGCTCGTCACCACGCTCCTGGGGGCCGGCGTCCCCACTTCTGGTGACATGACATCGACCCCGGCAGCCCTGTGAAGAGTCCAGGTGGTGGCTTCCTTTCGGTCTTCAGCTCAGCACGGAAACGGCGTGAGGCTCAGGCCAGAGCGGGTGGGGGAAGCAGGTCCTCTCCACACACTCAGGGTCACGAAAACCGCGTCTGTGGCTCTCGAGCGCCGAGCACGAGGTCAGGGGGGCTTCGGGTTTCTTGTCCGCTTCCGAGGCGAGCACAGGTGGCTGGTGACCCCGCGTTCACCTTGCTCGGAGCTGCAGGACGCGTGCTCTGGGCTGTGCTCCGGGCTGTGCTCTGTGCTGGGTGCGGCTCGCCGGGCGTGGCTTTGGCGGGTCCCGTGTGTGGTCGTGGGGAGAACTGTCAGCCCGGACTCCCAGAGGAGCTTCCCCTTGAGAGAGATGTCGATGACCCTCCGGTGGCCACGTGTCGTCCCGGTAGAAGTGACATTGCTGTGCAAGCTGGGGCATTTCGTCCAGGTGGCCCCAGAAGACCGACCTTGGAGCAGCCCGATCGACAGTGCCCAAGGGCGCAGAGCAGGGTGGACAAGGCTCAGGGCGGAGGTGCCGGAGGGCTCCTCACACGCCCGGGGCCATCAAGCAGAGACCCCATAGCGTGTCCCATCGCGACGAGCGTTCCGGGGTCACGGCCCCCAGCAGGACCGTCACACAAGGACACCATGTTGCGTCCCTGAGAACCAGACGGCCGGCCGCTTGGAGGAGGAAGGAAGCAGAGGTGCAGCCTCGTCATCCCCCGCTCCCCTCACCCCAACACGCCCCCTCAACCAAGCAGGGGCGTGAGCTGGCGACCGGGCCCAGTTCCAGCACAAACGTGCCGTGAAGTCCATCTTGCTGTGTGGCCCTCGTCGCTGGTCTCAGTGCGCGTTTTTTAAATAAAGTTAGGTTCCCTGCCTGCTCTCGGCCCAGCGGTTCCCGTGCACGTAACTTCCCCAGCTGGGATTCTGGGGGTTCAGAGCCTGAGCCCAGCGTGTGGCCGCGAGTAATCACGCAATCAGAGTAAATCGTTGGGCAGTCTCTCAAGAGCTCGTCTACAAACTACTTCGTGTGTTCTGGACAAAGCCTCACGTATACCCCTCGCCCCCACCGCTCAGCACCCTGCCAGTCCGTCAATGAGTGTCAGGAGGAGGTGACAGCAGGTCCAGGTGAAGGGTGGAAGGACCATGCGGGACAGTCGACTCTCGTCCACGCCCCGGTGACCGAGAAGCTGACACCCCCAAATGTGCAGCCACACGCCGGCGGGGACTCTACCAGCCTCAACCGGGAGTCACCGTGCGAGCCCCAGGCAGCCCGACGGAGCGAGAAGGGACCAGAGGAAAACGAGGCGGGTGGGGGGGCTGGCTGGCCGCTGAGGGGAACCTCACTTCTCCCGGCTGAGACAGGAGGGAGCCAAGCCGGTAACTCGCGCACCTCTGTCCTGTGGGCCCGGGGCCGCAGAACGGTGGACTCCGCTTTGGGAACTGGGTGTTGGTTTAGGAAAGTTGTCGAAAGTGAGTCGTTTCAGATTCATTTTTAAGGCTCACGATGTCTAAAGGCGCTTTCTACTCATGTTTTTCACAGATCGTAAGATTTCCTGGGGTGTGACGGTGGCCTCATCTACTCGTTTACCGAGCGAATGTCTGTACATCAGATCCTGTTAAAATAACGCACCTGGGATGATGCCGTGTTCTGGTCGTTTTGTGTTTCTGTTCTGTAAGCGTTATTTGAATTCTTATCTTTGGTTCAAGGTGCATTGGCCTGTTTTCAGAGTTTTGCCTGCATTTCGGGCGTTTTTGAAGCTTTCTTCTCCCTCCTGATTTTGCTCCCCTGTATTTGCATACAAGGTGGTGTCTTATTTTAAAGTTTGAATTTGAATTTTAAATTTGAGCCACTCAGTTCTTTAAGGACGGCACAGAACACCTGTATCACCTCTTACTTATTGACAGAGCTTGATGAAATAGAGTGGAGGAGGGACGGCGGATTTCTGGAGTCAGGGTTGAGCATAGATGGCCACATGCCCATATAAACCCTGATGTCACCCCTGTTTGCCACAGCCCAGGGCTCTGGCTCGTCCAGAGAAATCACTAGAACGCTCGGCTGGAGTCCAAAGGGTAGTTGGATGCATTAAAATGGGCAGCTAGGGAGGATTCCGCCGAAGGAGCGGTAGCCCTTGATTTATCAGAAACACCGTAGCAAATACTCAGAGCCTCTAGCTGATCGGCTTTAATAATAACTCCAGAGTCTCCCTCTATGTCCGTGGGGCTTCACCGTCTCAACCTTCACATAAAAGCAGTCGTTTCTGGCTTCCCAACGGAGGAACGTTGTTGCCATCAATGAGAAACTCCTGGGGAGTATTTGGGAAAACACACAACCATGTAGACCACACGGTTCCCACAACAGCCTTATTCTACCAGAGAGGAAGACAGTGGGACATTCTTTGTCAGGTGCGCAATCCACAGTGTCCTTTAAGAGGAAGGAGCCCGCACCCTCCTGGGGTCCCAGCGCATCAGCGGCTGCCAGAGGCTCCTGCATCTGCTCCCCTCGCCGCCCCTGCAGCCAGGATTCAGCGGCGGAGAAGTCAGGCCTGCAGGGGAGGCGGGTCTGAGTGAACTGTCACTCAGTGCCAGAGCTGACACTGATTTGTGTGGGTGGGCGCGTTAGACATGGTGTGAGCATCTGATCCTCACCCCCACGCCGTGAATTCAGAAGGTAACGAGTGCAGCGAACTTGGGGCAAAGGCAACCCTTCTTTGCGAAGGATGTGTGCGTAGGTGTGTTGATAAGTATACAGCTACATGCGTGCACTCATGTATGCTATATGATGCTATGACACACACACATACGCCAGCACCCACCTGCTCTACCCCATGCAGCCCCATGGGCAGATCCTGGAGCAGAGTTCCGCACACTCATCGAGTGACAGACAGTTGGCACAGGCTGGTTCCAATCCCAAGAAAACGCTATTTGCGTTTATCCCACAAGGTCCAGCTACGTGGAGCCTGCAGTGCAGGCCCCACAGATCCCGGGGAGGTCAGCACACGGGACACGGAGCAGGGTCCTGTCACTCCCACGGGACGTCAGGCTCTGAACCTGACACCCGCTGCCGATCTTGTGGCACAAAGTGAGCATCTGCTGCGTGCCCGGCAGAACCAGCCCGTTTTGGAGCTGAGATAAGTAATGCCAAGGGAGACGTGGCCAGGCCGCAAGCTCACAGACACGGGCCACCGAGCTGCAGGAGGTCACAGCGGTGGCAGGCCTGAGTCACAGCCCTCGAGAGCCCTGCCCACAGTGGCGCTGCTGCACCTGGCATCCTGGCAGCGCTTTGCAGGTGCTTTGCTCCCACTGTGCTCCATCCGGGGGGGAGGGGAGTAACAGGGACGTCACGAAGCCTGTGAGCCAGGGGCCCGTCCCAGACCCCGCACACCGAGGGGACGGTCCCCACACAGCTTTTGTCTTTGCACGCATGCGGCCAGAAACGCGTGCATGTGTGCCGTTCATTCCTCATCCCCGTTACTTTCTGCAAAAACTCACTGTTGAGGAAAATCCAGAGGAACTTGGCTGTTTTTTCTGTTCAAACATGTTTTGAGAGCAGAGCTAATTCCGTAAGGTGTATCTGAGGATGCGATTACTTAGAAACACGGCGCTTCGATCCGGGAATATTGCGTCTTTAGAAACAGAGCAACAGTTTTTATTTACAAGAAGTTTTTTGTTGTTTTTGTTTGTTTTCTGTAACAGAAGCTGAGTCAATACTGGCGTCTAAAGGACCAGTTTACCTGCAGAGCAGAGTATATATATATTGAAGGAATAGTGGTTGGGAAATTTTTGACAAGGTAAACAATAGAAACTTTAAAAATCAGCTGAATTTCTAGACATTTCTGTCCATTAAGTAATAACTGACAAATAATTCTCTAAGGGGGCGTTCAAATTTCGGAGGCATTATTCAGTGCCCTTTGAGTTGAACTATCTTTTTTAGTATCTGTGTATGAACAATAAAAACAAACAAACAGGGGAAGCCGGGATGGCTCAGTGGGTTAAGCGCTCACTTTGCAGCCCTGGGGACCGAGGATCGAATCCCAGCCCCGACCCGTGTGGGCCCATATGCTGAACTGGGGAGTGCCCCCACTTCAGTTCTCACCGGGGTGAGACCCCAGCCCAGTTCCTGCCCTGTGCAGCCCCAAGCCCACCTGTGAAATGAAACTATGTGGAAAAACCAATGATGTGCAACTATGGAGACTGTTCTGGGCCCTCCCCCTTCTCTCTGTCTCTGTATCTCTCTCTCTCTCTCTCTCTCTCTCTCTGTCAAAAACAATAAAAATAAATCTTAAAAAAAAAACAAACCCAAAAAAACAAACAAACAACAAAAAACTGAGCAACAGTGAACATACTTCTGGGTCTCTGTACTTGACCCCGGGGGCCGAGAGCCATCTGGGATGAGCACACAACTCTCTCAGCTCCTGCGTGGAGTTCACGGCTGAGAAGCCTCAGGCAAGTGCCTCCTCCCCGGGGGCCTGGCCTCCCCACCACAGTCACCACAGCCCCCAGGCCCCCGGGTCCCCCAGACAGCACCGTACACACTGATGCGGAAGGCGGTACCGCAGGGCGTCTGTGGGTTCAGTCTGTGCCTGTCCAGCCACCTCCACAGACCCTTCCAGATTCAGTGCGGACAGAGGAAGCCATTCGATTTTAGAAGTTGGACGCCCAGCAGTGAAATGTTGGGAGTGACAGCTTTTTGTTGGAAAGAGTCTTCCTTGTGGAAGAAAAAGATCTATTGTAACACATTTTCCAGAGGCAGAGCTGCTGCTCGGAGGTCAGCAGGGTAACCCTGACTGTCGGGGGGCCGGGGGGACTCCCGGGGGACCCCGCGCATGCTGAGAGCAGCACCTCGGGCCACTCCTGCCTCCTCGCCGTCCTGCGTGACGCCCCGTGGGAGCATCTCTCCCGCATTCTCCTCGGGCTCCACGCATGGGGCTTGCTAGGTCTGACGCGGGGCCTGCCGACTCTGCATCTGACTTTTGGCCTTGACCTCTGTTTCTGCGCCTGTCGTCCCAGAGGCTGGCGGGCTCCCCGGTGTTGGAGGTCAGCTGTGGGATGAACTGTGTGGGGAACCGTCTGTCAAAGTCCTTCTGGCAGATCTACAACCACCTCACCCCACTCGCCAGGGCAAGGCGAGGTCGTGCATGGCATGTGGAGACCCAGAGATGAGAGAAAGGGGAAGTTAAAAGGTCAGGGATCAGCGCAGCCGGCTGACTGCTCCGTGGCTCTGTGAGTGTGTGAAGGTGGGAGCTGGGCCTGGAGGAAAGACCAGTCCAGCAGCCCCCCGGTCCTGGGGGGCTGCGTGGCCTCACTTGCTCTCTCGGACACAGCTGCGTGCCTCTCTGCGGAGCGCTCGGGTGTGTCTGTCTGTCTGTCCGATTCACAGGAGAACTGGACTATGCCTTAAAAGTGCTGAAATGTAACAGCCAGGTTTGTTCGGGGCCATTTGTTCATTCTTCGCCCACCAAGTTGACCCCTGATCCATTCTTCTTTGGTTCGTTTGCCACTCATCCCTGCTTGATCTGTTTTATTTCATCAGAGCGGGGTGCTGCCCATGGAGCTCACCCTGCACAGGCCAAGCACCCCTTTTCCTGGGACCCCAGAGCCCTGGCTCCAAGTGGGCCCGTGCCAGGTCACTGCAGCTTAGTCGGGGCTTTCCCGGCCCTGAGGCCGACTGCCCACAGCCACACGCTCTGTCCTACCCGGGGTCGCTCACCTGCCCCATCCTGCTTCTACGCGCCGACTGTACCTGAACTGGGGCCACGTGTTCAACACTCAAGCGTAAGCTAGTTGGTTTCCAAGTATGTTTCCCACTAGGGATCAGTGTGATTCACAGGGGGCCGGAGTTTGAGGGTATGAAATGGGCTGAAAGTACCTGAACCCAGAGCTCGGGGAACATGGGCCTTGTCCCTGTTGCAGAAGGGGATGGGGGGCAAGCCCCCAGCCACTGTCCCCACAGCTAGGAGGTGGCGGTGCCTGGAAGTAGGTCCCCCACACCCGGGCCCGGGGTGCTGCTGTGTTTCCCAAAACATCACGTGTCGCCAGGGCTGGGTTCTTCCCAGAGCTCAGCAAGCTGTCTGCACATTTCTGAACATGCATGAATATATGCACATTGTTCAAAAGGAGCACATTTTATCCGGGCCGTTCGAAAAAAGGAGCGCCCAATACAATAGATTTGGGTGCAGTTATTTCTGTAAACCGTGTCTCGTTTTTAAAAGTACCTCCTCGTCTGAGGTCGACTTTGGGGTAGAGTTGGCAGGGGTTGTGGAGAGCTGGTGGTCAGCTGGTTCACTGCTGGAAGCAGCTTCCTAGCCCCCCCTTCTCAGCATCCACAAGAAACAGCCTCAGAAATGTTCTCTCACACTTTGCAGCCTCTGTGCCCCCCCCCCCCGCGCCCCATAAGACACAGGCTGGTGCGCTGCAGATGGGGGGGTCTGGGTTTAAGTCCCAGCCATTCGCGCCACCCGCCCCACCCCGTGTGGCTGTCCCCCGACACCTGGAGCGTGTGTTGAATCTGTGGGATATGAGGGGGCTCCTTCAGGCCTTTGGTGAATCCCAGGCAACACGCGTGGGGCCTGGCACGCAGGGGCACGAGGCGGCGGCTGCTCTCAGTCGCATTTCCTGGCATGCTCACTGTCACTCTAAACGTGCGGGAGACGGTTCCTAAGGGGCCCAGGCCACACCACACTGCACCTGCCCCTCACTGCCAAGTCCAGGTGCGCCTGGTGGCGGTCCTCCCTCCAGCAGGGGGCGCTGCCCGCCCGCACCTGCCTGCACATTGCACCTGCCCCCACTGCCAAGTCCAGGTGCGCCTGGTGGCGGTCCTCCCTCCAGCAGGGGGCGCTGCTGGCCCGCCCGCACCTGCCTGCACACGGCACCTGCCCCTCCGCCCCAGGTGACCACTGAGGCGCAGACCCCTGCCTCCAAGGTCACTGCTCGCCACTACCCAGAATGCTCCCCTTCCTCCCCGCCTCCCAGGTGCCCCTGCGCCCCCGCCTGGGCCGCCCTGGAGCAGACCCGCTGGACACTCAGTGGCGGCCTCCCCGGTGCTTTTCTCGGTTCTTCCTGGACCTTTGTTAGCACACTTGCTACGTGTTGCTAGACTCGTCTATATTGAGGACATTTTTTGTTTTGTTTTTTTAATTTTTTTTATACTACTACATTATTTTTTTTCCCCTTGCTTCTTCATTTTTATTTATTTTTTTGTTAAATCTATTCAGGTGAAAACATCATACTCACCCCTACCCTTTCGATGCACACGTGCACGGGCCCTGTGTTCTCTCCCGGCAGCGTCTCCACGTTCGGCCCACGTCCACCTGCCTCATCCGTCAGAATTGTGCGAATGTGGAGGAAATACTTCCTGAGAGATCGCATTTAAATGAAGCCAGTGTCCACACCGTGTATTTGAGACGAATTTAAATGCCGTCTGGGGAGTTAAGTCCCCAAATGTTAAGTCAGGGCTTGAGGGGTTAAGCGAAATAAGTCAGAATGAAAGAATCAAGACACACAGGACCTCACTATAGGTGGGATATAAAACTGAAAGCAACGAAGACACAGAGACTCATGGACACAGTCAGTAGATTAGTGGTTACCTGAGGGTGGGGGGGGAGAGATGGGGGAGGGGGAGAGATGGG